>JAMKCH010020432.1:0-20051 GCA_023653785.1 Ophioderma brevispina | reverse complement strand
TTTGCAGGTACCCCTCCAAAAAACTATAGACACAAAGATAAGCCATCTTAAAACCTATTAAGATTGAGCATTGCAATATCATCTCATTTTTGCACTTTAACATGCAGTAATCATGTATGATATAACGTGATTTATATAACCCGGATCTACATAAATAACATAAAATACCGTAGTGTGCAATACGGTATTTTAAAATTTTAAAATGCACACAGCATCGTGAAGCGGCTAAATCTAAGGTCGTATGTGGCAATTGCCCCTTTTTGCACTCACCGGGATATTGTTGAATTTGACTTATATAAGGATTTGACCTCTTCTATTTATATGAAATTTATTGTTAATCACAAATTCATGATTTATATAGCTTAAATCCCCAAAATGCCCTCCTACAATATGACGTAAATGTAGATACTGCCATCTTGCACGCATACAATACATGATCATTCAGAATTTTGGTTCAGGAATTGCTTCTGTTAGACTGCATACTGTACAGATTACGGGTACACGGTCAATAACTCTACAGCATGATCACTACAACACTTAAAGCAATAATAGCACATTTTTTGAAGAGCGCCCCCAATTTTTCAAAAAGTTGCATTGGTAACTGGCTAGTAAACTATACCTGTGAATGGTTAAGCTCGAAAATGTCTATGTGTCACAAACGAAGGAATTTTGTAATTAGGATAATTATTATCGGAGGCCTGGAAACGGCCTTCCAATGTGAAATAGCCGGGAAATAGCGCCATGTACGTGTCTACGCTCATCCATTAGTTGTTTTATTAGTTCAGGCAAGATCAAGTTAGAGGTCATTCTCTCGAGGTGGCACTATTTCATCATGGACGGACATAAACGTAGCGTTTCCAGCTCTGCCGTTAAGTCCAATCTGGGATCCCAATTCTAATTACAAAATCGCTTATTTTATGATAAATACGCATTTCTTAGCATTCTCGTTCGCAGGTATAGTTTCCTAGACAATTACCAACGTAACACTGCAAAAATATAAAATTTTGAAAATTGGGGGCGCTCTTCAAAAATATGTGCCATTATTGCTTTAAAGGAAATAATATGAACGTACTTTGCATGCCACACCAACACGTCTCCGCTCTCCACCCGATATCTTCTCTCCGGTCCGTCCACCTCCTATAATCACATCAGCGCAGCTTTGAAGGCCAAGCTAATAAAGACGAATGACATTACTATTGCAAATAACTGACACATGAGATGGCTAAATATTTCACACAGCTGTTTGAAATTCTCATTTATTATGACAGAATCAAACAAATAATAGCAACAGTGACACAATTTCGATAACCAATTCTGGTTATTTTTATTCTACTAGCTACATCCCTTGCAGTCTCTAATGAGCTTAAGAGAGTCGCCTTGTGGAAAGAAAGACTTTCCACCAACCAAGTAACATCTATTGGTATCGAACCTTGTGAGCATCTCCCACCTGGAGCTGACTCCTCATGGGCTGAATGACGATGCCTCAACAGATTGAGAACCAGAATTGGCCGATCTAAGGTTTCCTTGCAGAAGTGGGGCTACCTGGTAGCAGATCTGTGGTTGTGGAACAATTTTTTTGCTGTTGTATCTTTTCAGGCTGGTTCTGGTTTAATTTTTTATTTTAATTTCATAACACAATTTTTTATCCTTTTTTCTCCCCCTGGCTTGAAAAGCAGGGGGGAATATTGCGAGGGTGTGTATGTCTGCGCGCGGGCGTGTATGTGTGTGTGTGCATGCGTATGTGTGTGTGCATGCGTATGTGCGTGTGCGTATGTGAAGTGTGTGTGGATGGATGTGTGTGTGTGCGCGTGTGTGTGTGGATGGATGTGTGTGTGTGGATGGATGTGTGTGTGCGTGTGTATGGATGTGTATGTATGTGTGTGTGTGTGTGTGTGTGTACTTGTATGCATGTATTGTATGTATGTGTGTGAGTTCCGATTTTGGTTCTGTTTTCTGAGGTTGGGGTGTGTGGAGGTTCCCGTGGGTGTGCGGGTGTCGTGAGGGTGTGTCGGGTGTCGTCTGGGTTGTGTTCCGGCCTGACATCTTGCCGGGGGGATGACGCAAGTTTGCTTGCAGAGTTTTTTATGTTATTGTCTTTATATAAGATTCTTCATGAATATGGTGCTATGCAATTTGGTATTTATATTTTGTTGTGTACATATTTAAACAGTGTGATGTGCAATAATACTTGTATTATTATTTAATATAATTTTTAATATTTTATACTTCTCTTCACTGTATAGGCTCAAGGACCACAATGGAAATAAGTGTACATGTTTGTGTACTTTCTTGTGTTTTTATCCTTGGTTATGACCTTAATAAAGTGAAATGAAATGAAATGAAAGACCCACATACGACCTCGTCCTCGTTCGTTATTAATACAAAAAAAAATCAGAAATAACCCTTCCAGTGGAGTTGATTCTTCATCTCAAACGGTTTTGAAATAAGAAAATATTCCTTGACAACATATAAAAAATTCAGAATTTTTCGTCAAGATTTCACTTTTACGTGTTAAACCAATGGCAACGTCTGAAATTGGGATTTCTTGGCCGCCCTCCCCTGATCATTGCACATACCTCGTATGTGCATTTAATCTCTGAAATCAAAACCTTATATGTAACACAAACGTTCCAATGACAAAACACATGTAGCAAATTCATGTTTAAATTTACAGGAGACACAAAAATGAACGATTGGTTGAAACAGTATGTATGGTAAGATTCCCGCCATGGATTTTTTTTTTTGCATTTTACAGGCGTGATAGCTTCCGTATGCGTCTAGTTGATAAAGGGTCAAACAGCTGTGTTTAAAATATATTCCTGACACGATGCGGTTCTTGTGATGTGTGCTCCTGCAAAAGAAATTCCTCTGGTAGCACGCCGCGTTAACAAACTAATTATTGACATTATTGAGAGAAGTCACATCAGGAGCAGTCTTATACTGATATATTTGCAATAATGAAATGAGAAATGAGTAGAAATAAGATGATAAAAACAATATAATACATAGGAAAGGTGTCCTTTAAATGTTCATAACGCGACAATAGGTGCTCAGACCCCCCCCCCCACAGACACACACACACTTTTTTTTAAAATAATTATGCATTTCTTTATATGAACATACTAGGGATCAGTATGAGAAAAGGCATCAAAAAGTCAAAGCAAGCGTAGTGGTAGGTCAGTGGTATTCCTAATGACTTGAGGTCATGTGTGAAGTCATATCAAAAGCTACTGATTTAGGGTGTTAATAACATAGGCTATAAGACGGTGTAGAAGGCTATAAAGAATCTAAAAGAGGTGAAAGTTTTATATTATAGAAAGAGCACAATTAGACAGTTTTGATTCAGTACAAGATTATGATAATAAATCAACCGTAATAATTACTGACATTGGATTGAGGGCATCATTTTCGAGCATCATCTTACACAACAATAAAACCAAATTGCAATAATGAAAATAAACAAACAAACAAACAAAATAGAATCAACAAACTAAAAATAGACAATATTTATGAACTAGATAATTGTTTGCTTTTTAAATTTAAACCGGGTGTCATAAACTACAGTGTCCGCGTGACTGAGTGTCCTACCACCCATCTGTCTTGTGTTCGCCATTGAGTGCTGTATGCATCGTTTGTTTCAGCACTGTACCCAAATGGCCTCGTCTACAAGGTCACGGTTTATTCCGTACATGTTGCTATGGTAGCTAGGACACTCTCTCATGGGGGACACTCAGTTTCTTTACACCGGCAACTCATTTCAATGCTTCTTAACTGACTTAATCCATTAGCTTTATGGCATTGAAATATTACCATGATTACAGAATGCCTTAGTTGGTCCAAGGTTCCAAACGTAGATATCTACCTGTACTCGTGGCTATAAGGTCGAATTATAAGTCACTCACCATTGTTAGGACTTCTTCAACTCTTTGAAGTTTTTCTTTCTCTGAAAGTTTCTTGCTAAGTATGAATTTGGCCTTGAGAGGCAAGAAAAAATGAAAAGAAACTTTTTTTAATTCTAAGTTGAAATCCTGCATGTTAAAGAGACACGAGGACATTTTCAGAATGATGCGCCCCATTTTTAACCATTTTTTTTCATATTTGGAATGATTTCTAATGAATTTGATCACACCTGAAGTGACTACGCCGTCTTTACGTAATAAATTCATTAAGATGATGATTTTGAATTCTCGTAATGCGCGACAGAAAAATCAAAGCATGCTTTTCTATGGGAACAATTACGATAGAGGCAAGTTCAAAACGGTTTTTTTTTACTCGTTTGTCCAATATACCTTCGAAACGTTCCGGTCAGGTGTTATACAACTGGTTAAGCGCAAATAATAACAAATTATGAATTACTAATCTGTAAATATAAATATAATAAGGGCTAAACAAATACATTAGTCAATTAAAAATCGAAAGGGTTTTCAATTGAAATTAGTAATTTCAAATGGTAACCATTTTAAGATCATAGACGATTCATGCAAGCTTTGATACAGACTTTTTATTTTGAATCAAATCGTTGAATGTATAGACAATTTGCAACAGACGGCCATATTGTGAATCACGACATTCTTATCCTAGTACAACAATACTTTTACTTGCTTAATCCTGTGATATAATATAGGTAGCATTTTATGTTACGGTATTTGAACAGCAGGGCAGATGGGGTTTCCCACAGAGTGAGAAAAATTCTGTGAAATTTGTGAGTGTTTGGTTATTTGTTTCCATAAAGTGATAATGCATATGTTTATAATCCTTGTTTTTCCGTGGCAAAACACTCAACATGGGAAGGAGAGCATTTTCCCTATAACTCCCGTTGTTACAGCCATTCATTACATAATGTTCAAGCCTTGTAAACCCAGGAATAGTCAACATTTGTCTTCCTTTACAAATTAAGCAAACTACTCCTTAAAATAGACTTACCGTCATTGTGAGGTATTCCTTTACAGTTAAGGAATCTGGAAATACGTCTACCTGTTGAATATAACCAATCACTTTTGACAATACAGTGAGTTCCTCTACAGGTATTCCATTCAGCATAACTCTTCCCTTCACCTTCATGTCTTGCAGATTTCTCCTGGCTAGAACATTTAGCAGCGTAGACTTTCCCGCTCCACTTTTTTTAACAAAGAGCAAAGAGCAAGAGATATAAATAGCACAAGGCCCGTATTCCAGAAATTTTAGTCATAACTAGAAGCAATTTAAAACAGTGTTCAATTAAAATGCGTTTAAATGTGCTGAGTCACTAGTTCAGTAAAGCAGATGATTTAAACAAGAGTGACATCGTCAATGTTTAAAGTCGTTAACTTGTATTCTCCCGCCCAAAAATTGAAAAAAACTACTTTCCCGAAATCCTGGATCCACATGGACTCCTTCCCCTTAAGGTGGGTTCATACTTCATCGGCAGACGTCTGCCGAAGCTGGCCTTTCGAACATACTTTACGCGGCTGATGTATGAAACATAAGAGTGGCGCGAAAAGAATGTTCGCAAGGCTAGCGTCGGCAGACGATGAAGTATGAACCCACCATTATGCACTTAGAGGAAGGTGATAAATTGAAGGTAAACATGGAGGAAGGTGAGCCGAAGGAAGAAAAGAAAAGTAGAAGTGAAAACTGGGCCAAGGATCAAATAATTGTGTGCATTTTAAGCAAATACGTAAATAAACGATGCCAGAATATCCCTATGCTTGCAAAAAGAGAGGGACTTTAACGGCTTTAAAATCATGTTTAAATTTAAACATCTTTCTGGAATTTTCTGGAGTTTAATAAAACGATTCGTTTATTTCAAAGATAAACTTTTGTTTAGCTTAATGCATGCCTAAGTGATTCATTAAAAACAGATTTATATAATATGACCGGACACTACATTATATGAAAACTTCCGGAACATTCCATTTTACCAGGTGGCTTAAGCAAAGAATGCAAGTCCCAAAGTAAGAACCAACTTTTATTTCGATGACACATCCCATATTATTTATTTTGCTTATTTATAACATTGTTAATTAAATATCACATAATTATTCAAGAGAATATGCAATACTACGCCATTAAAGTAAAGATGTACCCGTCCTCCAACATAAAAATTCCAGGTGTGTACAAAAACCACCTGTTGATTACTAACAGCTGTAGCATTCACCTAACAGTGTCTGTATATCCTGGAATGTTTATAGTGTATCCTCCACAATGGGTACTTTTTCCCGCCTATTGCATGTATCCATGTTTTGGCTCTGTTTAGTGCTTCAAATTCAAAGTATATCGATATCTGTACAAAGTGTAATGTAAGCCATGAATTTCAATGAAAAACACCAAGGGAGTTTCCATAACCTGACTCATCTGACACACGTTCACACTTATGAATTCGGAAACCCTTAATGGAATAAAGCACACGTTTATTCCGTTATGGTTTCCAAATTCATAAGTGTTTCAGAATAAAAGTGTGTCAGATGGGCCAGGTTACGGAAACTCCCGAGAATAAACTAATATACCTGGGATTAATTCTTCCCAGAATATACACCTACCTACAACCCATTAAGGCAGTCAATGTACCTGGTTCTGCACACCCTGACACTGTTGGTGAAAATTATATAATTATGTGTTAGCATTTAGTATCTTCCCAGGTGCGCAGGGTATAAATTAACACACACCTACACACACACTCACACACAAACACACGCGCGTACTTTGTGCATTTTTAAAGTGCAAACGCAGTTTGTCTTTTGCAAACTTCTTCTGTTTTTCTTCTCATGCTCATGTGATTTGTAAAAGCACTAAAATGCAATTTTAATACCCCCTCTCCCCCTTTGGAACATTATAATCACTGTAAAGACAAACTGAAACCGCACGTACAACATAAATCTTATAGTATTATATTTTATTATTTAATTTTATTACATTATAATTATAATATTTTAATTCTGATTACGTAAGCATTACAGAGTAATAAGATTCCTTACCCTTGTTCAGTATATCTAAATTCCTCCTTGTGGGTTTGTCCACGAGAGGAGCTCCGCCAAGTATTTCCTTTTCTCGGGCATTTCAGCACGAGCCTGAACTGAGACATTGTCCCAGATAGTGTAAGCCGCTTACTTACAGGTACCTGGTTGTACTGAGTCGAGAAAACCATCTTGAAAATCATTCAATCACTTACTATATGTTCTTTCTTTAAACATTGGTTTTAAATAATATATTCCATTGATAAAGAGTATGATGATGCCAGTACCATGAAAATACAACTATAATAGAATCTCTTTATACGATAAGGATGAAATAACCGATTTTCTCTTACTCAGGAAACAAAACATTGTCCCACTCACCTACCCTCAAATTCATAGGTGGTTTTGAAGTTTCACTCTGATGAACACAGATATTTTAGTGCAGGGACGGCCAACCCTTATTATGTCAGGGCCGCATCGGTTGAAAATCTCACACTATTGGCGGGCCGCAAGCACGAGTCTGGGGGCTCAAAGCCATATCTATACCAGGGCCCGTAGCCAGGGAATTTAAATGTGGTGGGTGCGGATTTGCCAGAAAGCGGCCTGTTGGTACCAAAAAACTTTCTGGGTCGCCGCTGGCGCTGCCGGCTGACCCCAAAATTTTTACCACGTCCAGTCTCCAAATCTGAAGACGGGGGGGGGGGGGGGGGGGGGGGGGATAACATGATTCCACACACCACCCATGCGTTATATAATGGTTAGCAGCTGCTTGGTCCGTTTCGTATACCATGACCCCATCAATCCAATCGCGAACATAATTTAGGAAAACAGCAACAACTTTTACGGTGCTTGAACAACACGGACTTGCACCATGACAAGCTGACCTTCAACATCAGATCGGGGACCTGTTGTCATTTTTTGGGGGGAGCCCCCCCCCCCCCCCCCCCCCACCCCCCCCCCCCCCGCCACACGTCCTGTCTATAACTATTTTTGCTGAAAACGTAGGTAGCTACCGAGATGCCCTATTTGGGGGCAAAATTTAACACAATTTTGCGATTTTCAAATATTTTTAAAAAAAAAATTTTAGCAAATTTGGAACCATGTTTTCGTGGAAATTGGACTAGTTTCCCAAATTTTTAGATACTTGGTTTCAGATTGATAAATTGACTATCCAACAAGTTTATGAAAATTTACCACTTTCCATCAAGAAAAACAAATTAAGCAGAATACAAATACAATCCCTTTTGGACGTGTTCTTTTATTCCTACTTTGTAACAAATAAAAAGCCTAAGAAGTACGACATTTGGCTTGATGGCACATCACACTACATTTAAAAGGAAAATCTAATCTAATTCTTTGAAAATGATACGATAACGACTCGACCTTATAACCCCATGGTCCAATGTCTAATAGGCCTCGCGCCCCATGGACCCCATCAGATCTTACCGTAAGTGGTGGCAAAATTTTGGTATCAAAGAAGCTACTCTTTGTCTCATTTACCCTGTGAAATTGTAGGGTTAAAGGATGGTTGGTTCAAATGTTATGAGCGAAAATTATGCCCCATTTTGTCGCCAAAATATTAATTTTACAACCTACTCTGTGGGATTACTAATCCAAGTTATTAGCTTCTCACTTTCAAAACTGGAAACGGGCTTGCAATATATCGCGGCGCGAAACTTTACGATTGGGTTTTAAGGGTGAATACCATTCTACCATGCTAATCGAGATAAAAAAATATACATTAATAGGGTAGATCCCCCTTATGGAAGTCAATGCATTTTTACGACCATCTATTACAACACATAAATCCATTTTTAGTAGACATTGTTTTCCTATAACCTAGAATAGCCTCTGACCACTAGGGTTAGGGTCATGCTAGATAAGGTCATGAAAGATCAGGATCAGAAAGGTTCGGGTCACAGGTTTTTTCACCTAAAGAAGCCCACATCAGCCATTTTTTCTCTAATTCAAAATGCCTATTTTGGGCGCTAATTGTTAGTTTTAGGTCATATCAACACCCTTATATTAACGTACAGTTTCTTTGTGAAAAACAGACCCTTAAACTTTTAAAACGCGGTCTTGAAGATGCCATTTACGACTGTTTCTAGACCTAAAAAGTCGGATCCCAGTGGGAAAGTACCTATATCCGGCCGGGAAACATATCCGGGCTCCATAGACGATAATGAATAACAGCGGAAACAATTTGCGTTAAGAGTCAACTGAGTTGGGTACCCTAATCCTTACCGTTGTAGCCGGACTGTAGTACGGCGGACTATAATTACTTCTTCAACTGTCTTATTATTGCAAACAAAGTAAACAATCTTTAATTGCTTGACAATAGGTATGTTTACTCCTTTGCCTTGGCCACTTACAGGGTTCTTACTACAAAAACAATTCCCACGATTTTTTTTTACAAAATGATACCACACCATGTCAGGGAGGGAATTAGGCAAAGATTAAGCATAAAATAGAATTCCACAAAACAACCTAAATTAGGAACATTATTTTCAAAATTCGAAAAAAAGAACACAACTTACAAATGTATTATAGTGGAAGAAAAATTAATAGGTTGTTCTAAAACTTGGCCCCATCTACCTATTTGAACATAAATCATTTATTTTTAATGCTAAGGTCTCATGCTTCCCTTTGGGGTCAAAAAAGTGCCCTTCTCCTCTGAAACCCCTTTGCCGTTGGAACTTGTTTTAACAATAACTCATTGGTCATTGGTGGAGGGGGAACATCCAACAAAACCACATAACAGGAAAAAAGGAAAATCGGTACCAGGATTCAAAATGACGGCGGCTCCAAAAACAGATTTTTACATGCCAGAAAAGACTACCGCCAAAAAGAAGAATTACTTTCCCCGGCGAACTTTCACACATAAGATTTGCTCATAAGCGTAGGACATAAATAAAATCACATTACTGAATAAAGTTTAAAAAAAATAAAACAATACTCCAGTACGACGTGGTAAACCAAATAGCGGAGCGCCACCATTTATGCTAATGAATATAAAACGGCATGGCCCTTTGATATATATGATCAACCGACATTGCGAAATTGATATTTACGCAATTACATAAATTTGGCGCGCGAAAAAAAACGAAATCTGTGTCCAAATGATATGCCCCCCCCCCGGCTTAAGTCTTAATATGTCATATTTTGGTAGGTGGCATTGTTTTTGCCGTGTAACATTTCCCCATATGTGTTTGACAGTGGGCAAGCATGGAAATACGAGACAAGTGGTCGCTAATGGTTTTTTCAGCAATTTTCTAGAACACGTTTTTTCCTGCCTGAAAATCTGTTACGATTGGTGCTAGACGAAAAACCTTGAGCATTTTTTCGTATAAACCGCCAACAATTCAAAATGCCACCAAACACAAATATCCATCTTCTTAATTACTCAAAGTTGTATTTTTGCCTGTCCAGTCACAACACCATTGTGACCCATTCATGTAGGATTCATTATAATCTAATAAAGAGAAAGTCCAAATGTGGCCTCCAATTGTATGCCACATTGGATAGCGTTAGTAAAGCCGATGATTTTAAAACAAGAGTTACACTTCAATGTTGAAAAGATGCATATTATCTGATCCAAGTAGTAATAGTATTTACTTACTGCGGATTTGGAGACTACCATCTTTATCAACGCTAGATGAGTGACTGGCGATGACAACCACCGACGCTGTTCCTCTTAGAAACCGTAGAGTTGCCAGTTGATTTTCTGTTGATTTCCAGTAACTCATCAAAAATGTGAGAAAATTGATACTGTCCTTCATCTCTGTTCCTTTTTCTTATTTCCACTGCTTCTTTGACCCATCTTTTGAATTTGTCTTCCTCCATGCCTATGACCTTTGCATTGTCCCATACAATAACATGATTAGTGTCCACAACATGATCCGTGATGGTAGATTTATTTGAGAGAGAGAGAGAGAGGGAGAGAGAGAGAGAGAGAGATGCGCGTCTGGTGATTTTCCTGCTATATTTTTCCACCTCATCAAAGCGAGTTCCAAATTTCCGACCCGTTTCACCTATATAGACTTTGTTGCAATTATTGCAAGGAGCCTCATAGATGGCGTGGGTGATGTTTTGGTCATCGCGCTTGTCTTTGGGATGAACAAGTTCACGTCTTTGGGTATTACAAGGACTCATGGCAGTGGTGATGTCATGTGTTTTCATGATTCTTGATACCTTCTCAGTGACTCCTTTCACATAGGGTAACACAGCCATGCCTTTGGATTTTTTTGATTGGATTTTGTTGTTGGTCGCTTGGGTTTGACGGCTTGCATTGTTTTTTTTTTTGGTCACCCGTTTGAAGTACCAGTCCAGATAACCACAGACTTTCAGAGCCTCCTTTCTTCCTCTTTTGCATCCTGGGTTTCTGTGACAACGTTGTCCTTTCTGTTGAACAATATTCTTATTACGCCCGGTTTCTGATGTAGAGGGTGATGGGAGAAGCAATTTAAATACTGGTCGGTATGAGTCGGTTTTCTATATACCATCAGTTTCAAAGCGCCGTCAGATCTTCTCACGATCAGAGTGTCCAGAAAAGGGATACAGTTGTCATTTTACATTTCATATGTAAATTTGATGGATGCAGATTTGTCTACGTTGATGTGCTCAGATTGTCTAGGGACCACATCTTTGTTGATGATCCCCCCCCCCAAAAAAAAATACGCAACACTTGATGTCAGCCACAATGAGTTTTGAACAAAAACACATTATTACTTCTTTATTGTAATGTAAGATAGCACTGTTAGCTAACATCCCTGAAAAAATCATAGCTTTCAAGATATGACCCAACAATCAAATAACCCGCAGGACCCATTTTACAAGAATGAGGAGCTGGTAACCACTAGAATGGCAATGAAGAATAACATGCAAATACAATTGATTGCAATCAACATTTACTTGTCCAAATGTCTTGCAGAACAACTTCTACTGGGTCAAATAACTGCATTTACATAATTATTATTTAACTGATAATGATAAAACATTAATGTATTGGTGATAAAAAACGTTTCATGACGATATAAAACTATGGCTAAGTCATAGACAAACTCCACATTACATACAATGATAAATGCGTTGGGCTGCAACTTGCTTGTTACTGAAAAAAAACTCACATTCTCAACTTTATGAAAGTAAAACACATGTTTTCAACACAAAACTCAATAACAATATCAGCATATTCATTCTGACATTAAAGTTTGGGTTAAGATAACTCTTTGTGAGTTACTTTTTGTGCCGTCACAAAATGATGATGAATGATTAGCTCTAATCCAATACTGCCTAATTTGGAAATACCAAGTTTGTTGATCATACACTCCTAATTCCATCTTTTAGGTGTGTTAAAATGCATGTTTATTAGCTGTTATTACCAATGGAAACATTCGTATGTTAATATCTGTTGCAGTAGCTGCCTTTAAAAAAAGGAAAATGGTGGTTGGACTTATAGATTCATAATGGTGATTCTGGGCGCAAAACGTACAGTGCCGTATTTGTAGTTAGTAGCCTCAATTTTGTTAAATGGGTTCTGCATGTTACTTAATTTCTGGGGTCATATCTTAAAAAATATTAACTCTACCTTTATGAACTTTTCAGAGACATTAGCTAACAGTCCCATCGTACCTTACAACAAAGAATTAGTACTCACGTGCTTTTGTAAACTTATGGCGTCTGTTACAGCGGTACGGTAAGTACGTATAGCCTGTTTCTAAAATTGAAAACGTAAATTGAAACCAGCGTTTGAAAATTCTCAAGACTGGAATAATACCGAAATGCATTGTGGGAAAAGGGATGCGGCCCTTAGCGATTGCGTGTTCACTTTTCTGTGTTTGCGAGCACCGAAGTACACGACAAAAACGTTCAATTTTCTCGCTAGGTTCTATAGGTTCAGACCCAATTACGATACATATCTAAAACAAAACATAGTAACGGACCCTCTGATGCAAAAATCTCCATAGAACCCCTTCGTTTTCCGGAGATATTTGAGATTTAGTTTCATTTGCATGCATTCGCTATGACGGACGTTAATCTCTCGCGCAGTACTAATTTAGATAATATTTTCCGGAGTCTGTGACACAGACTACACACTTTCCGCACCGCCGTAGGCGTCTGTCACCAAGTGTTGCGGTTTTTTTGGGACACACGGTACATATCTGAACCACAGCTTAGGACGGCAATCTAACGGAGCGGTTGCTATAAAGCTTCCTGTTCTTGGATGGTATCCTACATCACATGTGTCGATTACTCTGATTACCTAATGATATATAACCTGATCTGATTGACTTACAGGGATCTATGCAAAAATTGCTTAGTAGTTTAGATATAATTATCAATTACAGCCATCTTAGAGCATCGGAATCCATCTTGGATTATATATATTTATTATCACATTTTTCAATGGTCACCATCCGGGATTTCTTCATTGTTAACAAAACAGAAACGGCAGGCACGAGTTAATGGTCAAGATATATACACTTTAATATATATATATATACATTTTATGGATGATATAACCAAATATATTGCTTCCTTTAAACCTTCATGGTACTTGAGCTTTTTCTGTTTTTTTTTTAATGACGACATAATAGCATAAATGATACATTACAAATGATCGGAAAAATTGACACCATTGATTTTTTGATAAAGCAGCTAATGTATATTGGAAATAAAAAGCCTGGTATTTTGCTTAAACAGTTGTGGTACCCCGGTCACTGTAGACAAATTGTGATAAGTTCCCAAGTCTTTTGCTTAACACATCGGTCAAAAGTATCGCAACATGCAGAAAAAGGATCTCATAATCACAAGTTGATTACAAATACCATGGGTGATTAGCTACACATAACTTACTGAATTCCAAAGTTGTGTTTTTTCAAACAGATGGTATTCCTCAGAATCCAAGAGTGCGAAAAGCGTGTGATTCGATTTCCATTTCCCCAAAATACTACTGATTTAAGAGAGTTGGCGAACAATAACTTTTCGATTGTACACCAGAAGGATTATAGACACAGGAACGCTACAAATGACTCCAAGATAGCCGCTAAATAAATCGTACGGGTTTGTTAAGGTTTGCTGTAATGTTTACGGGGAAAATTGTAGTGGTTGTGTGGACCGAAATGAGACAACGTCATGGGAGACAGTGGACGTTCGAAAAGATTTGGAAAAGTTTGAGACACCCGCAATATAATTTGAATGATTAATCGTGTGGTTGGCGAAAATCGTATCTGGATGCGTATTGACGTTGCATGAAAATCTTAAAGAAACAATAATTGATTTCGAAAGCGTCTTTAGACTCCACAAAGCCCGCTGGAAAGTTACAAGCTACGTTCGTAGGAAAAGCGAATACCTTCACCCTCTCTCTACTGAAAATGACACTCCTTAATATCGATGTCAATAAACTCTGAGGTCTATCTCTGTCTCATTGCATGATATAGCATGCGCAACCAATCAAAACAGAAATTATATGTGTCGGTATATGCACTTTTCTTAACACGACTCTAATTGGTCAATTGCATCATTTAAAGCTATGAACAACCAATTAAATAGGCCGATAGTACCAAAGTGGTGGAGAAGAAGGTGTTCAATGTTTTCGATCTCTGTAACACCAGTGAGTAACGTCATCGATCTTTTGATACGTTTAGGAATTGCATGTTGACTCGATGAATATGGGCATGCGGTTTTCGCATTTAAAAATCATGCATTGTGGCACGTTCGGTAAGAGCTGGTACAAGGATGTTAACACTTGATAAGTTCCAAAGGCCCTGTAACTCTTCCAAGTTTATAGCTAAATTATATATATTACATCGTTTAGCGCCTGAAAAGACCTCCAGAATAAAGGATGATTAAAATACTGAATGCCTTTAATTGGATATAGTCATGGCATATAATAGTCATGTGGCAAACAAACATGATTAGCTTCAGCTTGATCGTCTTGATCTGATCTTGAAGATAAAGTATCCTAACGACAGTAAATTGTAGAATATAACATGGGCAACTAGCAAGACTGAGTTTTCTGCAAGATGTTCCTAAAAGAAAGAGTTGAAAACAAGAAAAATTAGACGGAACATGTAACATGCTGTAACAGAAACACTTTTCATTCATCTCCTTCTCTCTCTCTCTCTCTCTCCTCCTCCTACTCCTCAACTCAATTAACAACTGCCTTTTAGTTAACCCTCGTCCAACCAAGGGTTTTTGTACTACGTTCACGACCAAGGAGGGGGGAACACACATATGCGATTTTTAAAAAAATTACCCCTGCAAAGTTTATACAGTATTAACCTCGAATATCGTAGCTTATGTGGACTAGGTAAAATGTTGGTAAAGATCAAAATATCCCATTTCCCAATAGAAGCTGCAAATCTGGTTCTCTTTATTACAGTATGACGCTTTTTTAGAACCAAAAATGTATTGCCTTCACTTGCGTTAAAATAAGTTTATTACCTCATCAAATCCATATCGTTCGATGACTTGCTCCCCTGTTGACACACACGATTCTTTGGATTTTAATTCACATTCTGTAAACAGAACAAAATGACAAAAATACTGGATCATCAACATCATCATTATCATAATCAGCATCAGCATCCTCCTCCTCATCATCAGGGCCGTACGCAGGATTAATTTTGGGGGTCTTCGACTTCGAAAAAGATCCAAATGAATCACATATGTACACAAAACTGACTTTGACATCTTTTTTCTAATATAAACCTTATATTGGTCTTCATGGTATGGTTAGAGTCCAAAAAATACCTATTTTACTATTTCACCTACCAATTCCAGTCACATTTCTCCACTGCAGCACAGAGACTATTTCAAATGCCCATGGAATCCAATCCATGATAAATACTGGCAGCACGTATTTGGGGGCACTCCTGAAAATAAAAACAAAAGCATATCACCTTTTAATTTGATTTATGGCTCATCTAAAATAATCAAGTAAAATCCCCGTTAAAAGAACGACAATGCAGACTTTCAGTATTATCAGTTTTAGGGTATATTAAGGTACCTATTTTTTTTCGATTTTCTGATTTAGCAAATCACTGATATTGCATTTAAGGGGGAATCCTAGTCTCAAAGGGGGATTTTTTTCAGAATTGAGTTTTTCCTTAAAGCCTCAGCTCCAAATTGTTTTTTGTTTCATCTCAATAGGATGAATACTTTTTGAGTTATCGCAATTTTTTCAATCCAAGATGGCTGCCATTACCATGGTAACGGGTCACATGACTGCTGCGTCAGAATCACCGAAGAGTTTGATGTGTACGCAGCGTTTAAGACATAACAAATTCTTATGAGGAATACTCCTATAACCAGAAACAGGGCCGGAACCTGTGACATAGACATTTGTTGATTAAAAAGAAGCTTGTGTAAGTAAAAACCTTGAAAACGACTTGCAATCAAATTTACAATTGCGTTTTTTTTCTTCATAATTTGTTTTTTTCCTTTTCCGCGATTTTCATCACAACGGACAGTCCATTTGTAACGAGCCGAGGTTCTTAAAATATGGTAGCGTACAGCTTTCAGCATTCTGCCTCACATCCCCACATGCAGTCATTCCGCTGAGGTCGCCAAATGCAAAGGTGTGGCACAACACCAAATTTCTTTCCCTTACAGAGCTTCAACCTCATGCAAATTAAATTGCGCATCAACAATTTACGAGACAACTTGTAGCTTCTTCAACCTCCCCCTAGTTCGCGAGTACGATCGTCAAAAGTGAGCCAAATTTCCTTCCTTTTTTAAATCATGGTAAACTGACTTTCACCCCCACATACTGGTGTTCCACGCAGTCTACAATTTCATCCTCCACTTTCACACCATCCCAAAATTATGCAATCATTGTTTCCATCAAACTGTCTCAAAATCATTTCCCAGCCCGATCTAAACAAAACCTGGAGTTTTCTTTCCTTAAGATCGACTCGTTGGCACATTTACCTTTCTTCAGCTCCCGTGACCCCCTGGATGAAAACTAAACCTTTGGTGAGACTAAGTGTTCACCAGTATTTGATCAGAAATTAGCCATCCACTTCTATCCACACCACTTCCAGCATCCCTAGGTATTATTACATGCTTTTTGGAGACTAAAAGGAAAAATATGATGCTCTTGTTCCCTCCCCCACCTAAAAAGTGAGAAAAACTTTCAAAATGGCGACAATCGCACATGGTCAACAACATGTTCGTCCCATACAAAATTTCATTTTCCTAAAGGAATATGTCCCCAAATTTACCAAAATCTGGATTCTCAACGCATCGTTTCCTAAATTCAAGAGTGCTGGAATTATACAGGTAGATCTACAGAACACACAAAGTTCCTCACCATTTTTTGAACCGGTTTTTTCTTCCACACAAGTGGGTCCCATTGGAGGCAGATCAGCAACTGACTCATTTCAAGGTCAACAGAGTGTAAAGTGTGCACACAATAGGAGGCAGCCATTTCAAACCGTGCCAGTTAGGGCAGGACACTTGGTTTACAATATCTCAAGAACCATAGGGGTTAGGCATTTCATTTTTCACTGTTTTTTCTCATATCTTTAGGAGCATACAATGAAACAAAATTATGATTCACAAGCCTTGGGAACTGTTTCATTTTGATCTTTGATCACAAACCACAAATAATTATGGTTTTCTGCTGTTTCAGATGAAACCAGACCTTTACCCTGCTTACCGTGCTAGTTATGTGGTAAATTTTGGTTGCCTTGACATCGCTTTACAAAAAAACTCAACTCGAAATTACTTTTTTTTTTAATAGATAAATACTTTTTAAGATATTATAACTTACTTTTCCCGTATTGCACAATCACAAATTTTACAACCGCAAGTTGGCGGTCGTTACCATGGCAAACGGGTTCACATGTCCCAACATCTTGCATGTTTAATTTTAATTCAAAAGGTTTAGGTATCATACAACACTAACACTTGGATACTACTTCTGATTAGAGAGAAAAACATTTTTTTTAAATGTGTGGTTCGGACTAGTAGGATTTCCCCCTTTAAAACTTAAAGGAAGGGGTCCATGTGCACCCAGGATTTCGTTTGGCGCGCCGCGCCATATTTTAAGCTAAATTATTTTTGGCCAAAGATTTAATATGCAATTGCCTAATATATCTTGAATTTTTGGTTAAAAAAAAAAAAAAAAAAAAAATCGGCCATGGCGTTTATACTCATTAGCGCAATAAAAGCATTTAATAATAATAATAATGAATTCTATATAGCGCCTTTTACCACAAGCGGCAAAGCGCTGTTGCAATTATTAATTACGCTGCCATCAGGAAATCGTCACAATCATTTTGGTGCGCTATTCAACTTTTGTTATGTCCTTAAATCTTAACTGGAGTAACTATTTTTTTTAATTTGTTTACTTCATCATGTAATTGTATTTTACTACTAATGATTGATGCACTATTTTAGAGGCAAAAAGTCGGGAAAGTGATTTTTCATTGGGTTTGGGCGGGAGAATTCGCTGCGGGGTATAAAAATCGGGGTTTGGACCGCTATTTTGAATCTGTATAACCGATTTTAATTTTTTCCTGTTATGTGGTTGTGTTGATGTACCCTATCAGTGACCATTTTTTGAAAAAAAAAAACATTGCAACGGCAAAGTGGTTTTCTATGGAGGGTGTCCATGTGCACCCACTCGCCCTTTCCCCTTATGCTCTAACAGGAGTATAGGTAGAAGACCTTATGCACTTAAGAGTTAACCTCCAATAGGTCAAACATCAATCAATTACCTTGGATTTATGAAGTACCCTCCAAGTACATTGAAAAATACTGCAATCGGAATGCATGCATGTAAAGCCTTCACTGTGTCTTCCCAGATAGCTGCCTGAAGAAAACCTAGAGAATAAGAGAATAAATTAGAAAGACCACGGACAACGTGAAATCAATGTTAAAGAGCATACAGCAAAGAAAATATTCAAATACATTGAAATTAACGTAATGCCGCAATCACTTTCACTTAGTCCCCTATTTTGATTGTTTTTTATGTTTACAATGTATGAAACCACAGAAAATTATTATTTGTATTTACTGTTAGCTAATGACAGTGACATCACTGCCACCATTAATTGTGCATCTGGCATGGTTTTTAGTAGGAAATCTTGTTGTCAGTAGCTAAGGTATCGTCGCTTTCGTTGTATTCTATATACACGTTTAAAGGTACATTTCGTGATTTCGGCACCTTCTGTTTTATTCATTGATCACTACATATCCTTGAGAAAAGCTTTTTCTCAAAATTTGAGCTGATTCCAATCTTGCGGTTTTGTGTTTTGATCAATTGCTCGTTTCCCACGGTCTCATAGGCTACTGTGCTGTAATTTCTGTCCCTTTACAGAAAAAAAAATACAAAATTGCGAATTTCTTACAGATGCGACCGAATTTGCATGTAGATTGAGCATACGTGGATTACTAATGTTAACGGTTCAGATGATATAAAAATCTCAACATTTTTTAGGTAAGTCGGGGGGACGAGGCTGTGGATCACGAAATGCCCCTTTAAAGACAGTGATCCGACAGGTGCAAAGTGGATCATCAACTGTATGGGGAAATACCTGCAATTAAACTTGCTTTATGACTAGCAAAAATCGGAAATAATAATATCTATTTATAAAGCGCACGTTGCTCAAGGCGAGATTGCTAATTACTATTATGCTGCCATCAGGAAATCGTCATAATCATTTCGCTTCATCTGGGTGGCAGTTGGCTTGGCGCACAACCCTATCAGCACGTATAACAGATACCCAAATGTCGCTTGAGAGTAAGTATCTTGCCCAAGGGCACAGATACGTTGGCCACAGCAGGGCTCGAAGTCACGAGTTCAACAGTCACCGGTTTAATGATCATGAGTCCTGCGCTTTTCGACTGGACATGTAGTATGTGTTTATTATAATATATTGGAAAGGTTTCTTTGCCGGATTCCCTCTTTTACAAAGAGAAACTAGGCAAGTATTATAATATGTTTAATAGCGGACACAAAAATTAACAAATTCGAAAATGACAACGGGTATGAACGTATGAATGATCAACACGAGATAAATTATGCTGATGAATGTTTACTCATACTATTCAAAGAAATCAAAATAATATTTTTACTTACATACACTATTGACGACAACAATACATGCG
>JAMKCH010020431.1:0-22029 GCA_023653785.1 Ophioderma brevispina | reverse complement strand
TTTCTCAATGTTATATTCAAATTTCTATGTCCATGACCTTATATGTTAGAATAGTCTTTGTTTTATGACCCAATTTCATGCATTGCAATATAAAATTGTCAATGGACCCAATCAGAAAACAGTATTTAGATGACGTATACAATTTCTGAAATATTTGCCTTTAAATTTTTCATGCCCCAAAACCCCATAATGTTAAGAATTTTAGTGTTTATGGGACCTTTAAATCAATTACAATGGTTTTTTTTTTTAATTGGCCAATCAGAAAACAGTATTTTGATGACGTCATACTATTTTGAATATTTAATTTAAATTAGTGTTCATGCCCCAAAACCCAATACATGTTAAAATTATTATTGTTATGGACCTTCATACATTACAATGGTTTTTTTTAATTGGCCAATCAGAAAGAAAAAACAGTATTTTAGGACTCATACCATTTTCTGAATTTTAATTTAAATTTTTAATGGCACAAAAAAAACTCAGAAACAGTGATGAAAATGAGGAATGTCCCCCCCCGTTTATGGATCTGTCAATACATTACAATGGTTTTTTTAACTTGGCCAATCAGAAAACAGTATTTTGATGGCGTCATACGGATTTGAAAATACTTCCATTGAACTCAGTGGGTCAACACAACCACCTCCTATATCTAGACCTCCCAAAACTTTACCAAAAAAATCAACCTTCTACTTCAAATAATATTTTTGGGCCAGCTTTGATTCAATTCTGGCCCCACTGTGCAACGGGCATGACGCAGTCCTTGACCACACTTAAAGGTGCAACGAGAGATTTCATCATATCAGGGATCACTAAAAAGTGAAAAAGTGAAAAGTACTGATTTTTGCCCTGTATAAGGCTTTTCCATCAAAAATATCCCCATCTGAAAGGATTAAGCTGCGACATGTTTCTTTGTTCAAAAATTGTTGAAATTTGTTAATTTCGTTTATGGAACAAATACGAAATTCACCTTATGTTTTACATTGAAATATAAGCAATCAAAATCGATTTTTTCTCACTTTTTAAGACATTTTGTAGAAACAGAAGGTAAGAAAAATATTGAGGTCAATTATATGAAATTACTATTACGACACAATATTTGGGTGCCTCAAAATCTCTCGTTGCACCTTTAAGTTCAAGCCAACACCACCTGTGACCGCTGGGACGTGCTACAAACTTGCACATGTACACAAACGGAAAGACTATAAGTGTTGACACATGAGCAAAACAAAAACAACTATTTAGTTTTCAGTATCAAGTTTAATTACTGAAGTCAAATTTTGACGACGAAAATGATCTGCCATCAGTAAAAAAAAAAATAAAATAAAGAATAAGCCTCAGATAAATTCCAGTAGTACGCTTGTTTTTTAATTTTCGACTTTTACAGGAACCAGAAATCCCTTGTTTATTAAGTTCTTGGGATGTTCACCTTAGGCATAATAACTTGGTGCCGCAATACAAAGAGGGATATCTAGAAAAAACGTAAAAATGTCGGTGCCCATAGCGTGTTTGCATGGGCATTTGGTTATTTAAAGGTGCAACGAGAGATTTCAAGTAATCCAGATGTTTGTGGATATGTTAGTGATTTCATTTAGATATTAGATGCTCAACAGATTCCCACCTATTATTTAGTACAGAAAATAAGATGAAAACAAAAGGTGATTTGTAATGCTTATATTTCAATAGGAAAACATAGGCTGAATTTCGTATTTGATCTATTCTGTCGGGTCCGGTATTATGGTGTCACAAATTGAAAATCCTGCAAACCTGATTGGTCAATTATGCGCTCTTCCAAGTCACTCCCTGGAGTGAAAGATTACCTTGGAGGTTGAATGATGAAGTCAACAAAACCACGCTTTGCAGCAAAATGACTCACTGGAAATATTCTTTTGACACATAATATCATCAAAATTATATCCTGTGCTGGATCTCAAGAAATATTTGAGATCAGATCAAAATTGATTAAATCGAGAAATTTCTAGCATGCAGAGACGGTCCCCATACTTAAGTTTTCACGCCAGTCGCAGGGAGTGTGTAGGCCAAAATTTCAACACTGCGACCGACAGAATACGAAATTAGAAATTTCAAAAATTTGTACCCAAGAGAGAGAAACAGTTCTCAGCTTAATCCTAAAAGATGGGAATATTATTGATATAAAGCTTTATTTATTGTACAGTGACAAAATCAGAATTTTCACATTTTTTTTGGACACCTGTTATGGACATCTCTCGTTGCACCCTTTACGGCCTTAATCTGAATTAAAAAACATTAAGGGATGTCATTCAAAAAACAGATTATATTTTGGGATGAAAAGTCATGACTGAGGCAAAGCCTGAATCGTCCATAATTTTGGCAAAATTTGGCATCATCGGGACTTGTCAGCCAATGTGTACATGCGTTACAAATAGTGAAAATAGTGTTTGTGTAAATGGATAGAATTAAATGTAACTCCCAGCTCTACTTACCTGTAGCACTAGCGGGAGTCATAATCTTTTTAGTTGTTGCTGATGCTGGTGGTGTTGCTGCTGCTGGACTGTTTTTTTTTCTGGGGTGGTGATGTTGCCTTGTTCAACAGGACTGGTTCGTACTAGACTTGTTGCCCTTTCTAGCCCGGTTCTCGGCTTATTGTTCCTTTACATCTTTGTCTTGAAATTAATAATTCCCTCAAGAAAAATCTGAGCCATTGTCTGAAATTAATAAATTCACAAATGAAAAAGTATGAGCCATTATAGTTCAATTAGACTTAAAGGGGCATTTTGAAATCGCAACCCTCATTCCCCAACTACCTCAAAAAAAAGTTATTTTTACATCATTGAAAATGTTAGCCTAGCCATCCATGTGTATCTAATTTTACATGCAAATTCAGTTGTTCTGTAAGAAATAACAATTTTGTATTTTTGTCCAAAATTGAAAAATATTGTTGTGTTATTTTGTGGCCTATGGGACTGTGGGAAAAAAGGATATTCAACAAAAAAAGCAGGATCGCACAATCAACTAAAATTTTGTTGCGTAAAGCTTCTTTCAAGGATATCTAGTGAAACATGAATAATAAAAGGTGGCTAGAATCATGAAATGCACCGTTAAAGGGTTAATTCATGGGATGGAGGACCGAATGTTTATGCCAACGGTTGGCAGGTAAATACATGTACAGGGAAAGTAAAAATTACAAATTATAATCATGCGCAATGAATACACCACAATACTCTAACATTCATTCAACATATCCACACAATATCAACTGTGCTTGTTCATCACCAAATATGCAAAAATATTAGGTATTTGTATCAAAATCAAGGAATCTATACATGGCCACAGTGTGGGGCGTTTGTACATCATGCACTGCGTATGCGGCAAGAGTGCTGCTTGCATGTTAGTGCCCGCACCATTCTATATTATTTGGGTATGAAGGAGTCTTGTCTATGTGGTGATGAACGAAGTATTTATTCTTTCTTTCCCCTTTGCTTCCAAAAAGGGCAACATTTGATCAGGTTTCCTATTAAAAAACCAATGCCAAAATCTGAGTGAAAGGATGAGTATTAAACATAGGTACCGACATACTTTAATTTGTATCACAAAATGTAACAAGCCAGAAACCCTTTTCTTGAATTTCTCAAGAAGATGGGCAGCCCCAGTACACCTTACCTTGCTAGTTATCCTCCATCTTTTCTTTGTTCTTCAGTCTGCCAATCTTTTCATCTCATCCATATTTCCATCTAGAATTGATTAAAATATATTGTGTGAAGAGGTTCACTGTAAAATTAAATTTGACAAGAGTTGAATTACAAGTTGTACCACATTACATTAGGGGATCATGCATATGTTTGTTTCCATGTATGAACGCTAAATTTTGCCACAAGGGCAGCCGGCGCAGGAATGTGAAGCGATTCCAGCTGGCTTCAATTCAATCATTTTTGTTAATACCCTTATACTATTTCATATACTCATGTCAAATGTTAAGGACACAAACTGATCTGATTGGATAAAGTTTGAACAAAGAACTTCTCCCTGCTAAGAAATCCCAACAAACTATGGCTATCATAAGGCCAAGGAATTGGATTGGTTAGTTTCCAGGTTTGACGCCAACGTCTGAAAACGGCCCAGCGTCAATTCATTATTTAAAATGTTTCTTTTTTTTTTTTT
The DNA here is from genome assembly GCA_023653785.1 of Ophioderma brevispina. Classification (NCBI taxonomy): domain Eukaryota; kingdom Metazoa; phylum Echinodermata; class Ophiuroidea; order Amphilepidida; family Ophiodermatidae; genus Ophioderma; species Ophioderma brevispina. Next base: position 17,892 of record JAMKCH010020431.1, on the reverse strand, counting down.
AAATTTACCGCTGAAATGCCATATTTAAGTCAAAATTCATACAGAAATAGGTTAAATTGGCCCCACCAACAAATTTCAAGTTTCAAGATTTTATTCTGTTTTTGTCTTAGCTCTCAACAAAATCTCAACGAGAGGTGAGAAAATTGGTATGTGACATGTATTTTCATCGGTTGATGGACTTCCCGCTAATGCAAAAGTCTACAAAAACAGCCTAAGTGGAATCGTGTCCTCTTTCGATGCACTATATCCCGGGCTATAGACTAGTACTAGTCTAGAGTGAAGTCAATTGGTCAACACTCGTGTTGTCAAAACTGTTTGCCCTATGCAATGGTACAATCAATCATGCAACACCATGCAATCCCATCAGTGGCATCATCCATGTTCCATTGTGCCAGCTATCACCTGGTTTCTTGTCAAGGCCCCGAGATTTCACCGCAAAGTCAGACTCAAAAATTCAATTGTAAGTCATCACCAGTCGAATGGGTCACGCCTTTTGTGTTCCTCCTAAACTAAGATCTAGTGATCACAAAGATACAAAATCATGGTGGATTGTCACTGACAATGTTGAGAAACACATGAAAAAAGAGCATGAACCAGAAGCCTTTTGGTCGGCATATTCAACTTTGTCTGTGATTCATTTGGTCGACCATCAACTGTTAGCTTTTGATGTCTGGACACCAGGCACAACCTCATTTTCCCCTTTTGTGGTGTGCATATCGTGTACATTGTTTGTTTGCCATATGTGTATTGTTAAGCAGCGTGCACATGTAGGCCCCCTGCTTTCCAAGTTCATCCATTGTCCACTTTGTGTGTGAAACCTACCAAGGCTCAAACCCATGAATTAGAAATTTAAACTATGTATAGCTGTAGAGCTAGAGCGTGGAGTTAGAGGGAGCGATCTATATGGTGTATAAGTGCTTTGGAGTATTAAAAAACCAAAGAAAAAAGATAATATTGACCAACCCAACAAGGACAGATCACTCAATGTAAATGTTTGTAAAAATGTGAGTGATGAAGTATGGTGTGTCAGTACGATACTGTTCTAGCATAAAGGGAAAAAATAAAAATCCAATGAACGACAGAGAAGGCAGAAAGAAAGAGACCAGAAGAGAACATTTAGTTTAACATTGGCATTCACCAGACAGAACCCAATATTGACATAAGCATTAAAGGTGCAACTGGAGAATTTGGCACATATCAGGTGTCCAATAACAAAAACGAAAGTACTGTTTGTTGGACCTGATGTAAAGCTTTCCATCAAAATACTATCCCCATTCCGAAAGGATAAGCTGGAGAAATGTTTGTTGTGACAACATTGTAAATTTTCTAATTCGTTATAGGGAAATACAAAATTAAGCCGATGTTTTAATGAAATATAAGAAAAATTTTTTTAAGGACATTTCTGCAGCCAAATATGAGGAAGAAATAAGAAATATGAGTGTCTAATTTCTATATATGAAATTACTATTATGATGACACAATATTTGGGTGCTTCAAAATCTCTTCTTGCACCTTAATCAAGGGAAACCTCCGACTGGCTGGAAAGATATATGGAAGCACTCCAATTTTAGATTCATGATGAAACCGAAGATCTAAGAGAGAACCTGCGAGTACATGTATGGATCGGCAACCAAATGCACATAGGACACTTGCTTGACCGGGGATCAACCGGGCCGCATGGTGAAGGTGAGCAAAAACTCGACCGCTTAATACACTCAACTTGCCCTCCAAGACGGACGAAAAGAACGAAACTCGAAGAAGAAGGGGGAGGAGAGGAGAGAGGCAGGAGAGAGGAAATCAAAATGGGAACAAATAAAAACCAAAGAAAGACTGACAGAAAAAGGAGGTGGAAAAAAACAAAGAGGATGGAAAGAAGATGAGAAGAAAAGTTGTGAACCTTCTGATTAAGAAGTTACAAAGGATTTCAATTAAAATTTCAATATTTAATATGTCGTTGAATCATCACATTAACCTAACTTTACCTTGGTAATATTGATTACAATTTTTTATGCCTATTCCATGCATAATACAATGCAGGGTGATCACATCCATGGTCAAAAGGTATGAGAACCTCCACAGGAAGAATCGCATTTTATTGAAAAGAATCCCCCCTGTTACGGCTACTCTCGTTGCTTTAAAATGTAAAATGCGCTTGCTTGGTATTTTTGGTGTCGCCTCCTTTAAAGCAGGAAAGACACAATGAGATTCTTTTTCCCAATGTGGCCAGGAAGTGCTGTAAAACAAGTTTTACATATGTAGTTATATCTCACACTTTTGCGCCCAACTTTGATCATATGCACTTGATGTGAACCTTCTTACGTTAATGAGGTCAAAGATCACACACCAAGGTCAAAGTCTTCCGAATCAAATAATAAATTACGCTGACAGCGGTGTATAAAGCTCTGTCAATGTTATTTGGGAATGCCAAAGCAGGCAACACAATGTTCCTTTCATGTATTTTTCTTCCTACCATTTTTGTAATCCTCCATGTAGTAGCTCTATGTCCAATCATCACCAATGAGAGGTACATACCACAATGCAGTCCTTCTTCAGTAGGGGAGATGTCTTTTTCACCCAGTCAACCATGTCACTTATGGCAGGTAAAAAAAAGTTTTCCCCCCCCCCTTTAAAAGCCCCCCCCCCCACATATTGAATGAATGTCAAGAAGTGTCCATTTGCAACGAAGAAAACTTGGTGATTGATGATTGCATATTCCTAATTTTCTTTTGAGACATGTTGCAGACTAAGCACCATTGACTCGTCCAGTTTTTCCTTTCCATGTAAAAGTTGTAAACAAGCTTGGAAAAAAGAAATTTGCATGCCATAGCATTTTAGGTTTTCTTTTTCAGTTTCCTTTTGCAGTATATTTATTTCCTTAATATTTGTGGCAAATCAATTATTAACTATGAGAATCAAAATAGATGTGCACTCACTTGTTACAATTACAAAGAGAGATGTTGACACCCATGTATATAGCAAACCCCTGCAACTTTACATTGATGATACCATACATGATTTTACTTTTTTCCTTTTTAAGACCAAAACAGATGGGAGTGGCTGGCTTCAATCTTGGACTCCTGACACAAATGGCGTCCCCATGTGGATTTTAAACCATTGAAGAGCTGGACAAGACATAAGACTGAGCCGACCCACCTTTAGACCAAAACAGATGGAGTGCATGAGCTTCAAATCCTTTGGACTCTACCCCATGGCTACACATGTGATTTACCTCGGAGCTGGAATGGCCCACAGAGCTATGAAATCCAGGGTGACCCTGTACTATACAATATAGAGCTGATCTCATAATGTGTCCATTGTTCTGTTACTTCTTCCAGGTATAGTATGGGAAATTTGAAAAATGCTAAGGGTACCCTAGTTGGATATGAGCCCACAATGCTAATGATCCAGTGGAGACCCTGTAATATACAAACAATAGAATGATCTCATTTGGCCATTGTTCTGTACTTTTTTTTTCCATGTATAGTATGGAATTTGAAGATGCTGAGGGTACCCTATTTGTAAAGGCCACGATGCTATGATCCAGTGGAACACTGTACTATACAAACCCAGAGAATGATCTCATGTGGCCCAGATGTTCGTACTTCTTTCCAGGTATGTAGGAATTTGAAGAAGCTGAAGGGTCACCCTAGTTGTATGAAGGTCCCACCGATGCTATGATCCAGTGGAGACACTGTACTAGACAAACCCAGAGAATGAATCTCATGTGGCCATTGTTCTGTACTTCTTACCAGGTATATATGGAATTTGAAGAATGCTGAAGGGTATCCTAGTTGTACAAAGGCCCACAGATTGCTATGATCCCATGAGACACTTCCTATAACAACCACAGAGAATGATCTTCATGTGGCCATTGTTCTGCTGTACTTCTTCCGTATAGTATGGAATTGAAGAAGTGCTGAGGGTACCTAGTTGTTATGAAGCCCACAGATGCTATGATCCAGTGAAGGCACTGTACTTTACAAACCAGAGAATGATCTCATATGTGTCCATTGTTCTGCACTTCTGCCACGTGTGGTATGGAATTTGAAGAATGCTGAAGGGTATCCTAGTTGTACAAAGGCCCACAGATGCTGTGATCCAGTGAAGACCCTGTACTATACAAACCCAGAAATGATCTCATGTGGCCATTGTTCTGTACTTCTTCAGGTATAGAATGGAATTTGACGAATGCTGAAGGGTACCCTAGTTGTATAGGCCCAAAGATGCTATGATCCAGTGGTAGGCAACTGTACTTTTTACAAACCCAAGAATGATCTCATGCTGGCCATGTTGTTTCTGTACTTCTGCCAGGCGTGGTATGAATTTGAATATGCTGAAGGGTACCCCCTAGTTTTATACAAAGGCCCACAGATGCCTGTGATCAGTGAAGGCCTGTACTATACAAACATAGAAATGATCCCACTTTCATGAAAAATGGGTTCACTAGTTTTAACAGATGTACAAGAGCAAAGCTGATATTAGAGTCAAGGGTCCAAGCATTTGCCATAGGCAACTTCATTAGTATTGGACAACGTGTAGTTCATCTTGTGGTTAGAAGGACAATCGTCAAAATGTCATTTATCCATCTAAATGCTCCCAGCCGCCAGATCACCCAAAAAAGAACCCCAACCAAAAATCACTTTTTGCGCCAACAACTAGAACACAGTTAAGTCGCATCCAGCCCTTGGAGTCCGAAATATGATAAGAAATGCAAGGAACAACCCTGGACACTACCAAAGCCAGCCGTGTATTGGGGGGATTTCTCCACAGAATATTTGGTTTGGTTCCAAGAAAGTGAAAGCTGCGCCTACAAAAGTTTGGTAGACAATCTTGTAATATCCAGCTGTGTTTGGGATACCACCGAAAGAGAATATTAAAGTTAGCAAAAAACGAGTGCATCAATTATCCTAACCATCAATTTGGATGTTAGGAATGCATAGTTTGGGTCAGGGCATGTAGGTCAATTACATGTCAATTGACATATAGCCGATGGGTCTTGGCCAGTTGTTATCTTGAGCAAGGTTGGTGGCTATACAACTTAACGTGGAAGACTGTTTGAATAAAATTGTTGGGGTCAAAGGTCACATAGGGCCATTCGAGGTCAAAAGGGCAGATGGGCCATAGAGGGGCATTCTGTGTATACCATAGAGTTCTGGACCGGTGGTTTTCCTTTGAATATATTTTCCATGCGTCCTTGATTTGGCTATCACCTTGTTTTGCGCTCACCTGGATTGAACGACCCTCTGGTTTGGGTTCATTTACCTTTGAACGGACCACTTGTTTCCTTGTCATTAGCTATAAAATTTTCCGTCTTCAACAATCGCCCCACCCACCAGGTTTCGCGTGGATACTAGAAGTTTACCCATTTGGACCCTCCTTTGACCTTTGATGACCTGATGACCTGTGGTGACCTTTAAGTTTGGTGGCATCAACAACAACCCACCCTCAAGTTTCATTGTCCATACACCAACACCAAGGTTTACCCCATTTGACCTTTGACCGTGATGACTCCCTCCTTCCTCACTAGATGAGCATACCCCTAGATGAGTATAACGGCATGTTTTTCCAACCTAATGTGCACCCCGGTTCTTCATATCCTTATGTCAAAGCATGGGTATGAAGGCACGGTCAAGTTACCCAACAATGGCCCTACATGACTTTTTGACCCAAAATACCCCGCAAAAACGTGACAACAAAGTGGGTACGGGCGAAACTCTACCAACTACCAAAACTCTATCCATACTCAAGCACGGGCCAAGTTACCCGATAACGACCCTGAATGACCGTTGAATCCCAAAAGCTCCCTCGAAAATCTTGACCAACAAACTCGTTATGGCGAAACGCTCACCACCACACCAAATTCCATATCCATATTAAAGCACGGCCAAGCTACCCGAAAACGACCCCTGAAGTGACCTTTGACCCCAAAATGGACCCCTCGAAAACGTGACCAAAAAAACTCGTACGGCAAAATTACCACCATATCAAAACTCTTATCAATTCAAGCACAGCCAAGTTACCCGATCATGACCCCTGGATGACCTTTGATGCCAAAATGACCCCTCGAAAGGGTTCCCAAAAACTTGTACGGTGAAATTCTACCACCATACTTAAAACCGCTCCTCTTACTCAAGCCTTTTTGTTTGATTAAGCCGTTTACCAAGGGGGGGGGGGTGGGTACCACACCCCCTCGAGAATTTTTTTATAATGCACCCGATGCTTAGATTTTGATACCAATATAGCTAGAGTCCTCCTCTTTCCATTGATACCAAATAATACCAACATACCTATATGGCGTCACAATGAAATCATCAAGTCCCGCGAGCCGGCAAATGAGCAATTTTCCATGAAAATAGGCTAAAATCCAATTTTTGCGCTAAAAAACGGAGGAATATCGGATTTTCATGCGGTTTCAGCTCTAATTGATAGCAATTGACTAGTTTACATAAACAAAAGTTGGAGCGCCATACTGTGCATAATATTTTCAAAATCCACCATAAAATACCTTGGTTGGCAAACGCACCCCCCCCTTCCCTTCCGACATTTGATGGCATACCCAACCCCGGTGCGGGGTGCTACCTTCACAATTTTTTTCGCTAAAATGACCGGAAAGGATGAGAGAACGATTTACTAAATCTTTTACGATTTTTTTTTAAGCTGTTTTAGCGCACCGGAGCGACGTTCGGTAAGTGGGTGTACCACCCCCCCCCCTTGTAAGACGTGTACACTCATATCCACACGTCCCAAGAAGCGGCAAGTTTATCCAATAACGACCCTGAATGACCTTGTTCAGAGCTGCCAACATTGAATTTTGGAATCAGGGATAATTTATCTTGAATCAGGATATTTATTAGAAATCAGGGAGATTTTTTTTTAAAAAATACTTCGGTCCTCAAAGTGATACAGCCAATATATACTGTCTTAAAGATAATTGAAAGCTCCACATTTAGGAACTTTTCACAGAACTTGTTCTGTTGTGAATTTCTTAAAAGCAACTTGAAAAGGTTCGTAACTTGAAACGGAGCCACCTACATAGTTGAGATAACTGCATCTGAGAGAGAGCTCGTTAAAAAAAATTTCCCGTAAAAAATTGACAGGGCTCCGCCGTCTGACAGCCCCCATTTAAAACTGTCAGTAGGACTAAGTCCATAGGGAATTTCAAAAAAGATTGAAATGAAAATGTTACGTAAAAGTCACATTTAAAGTTCATACTTGAAAACGGAGCCATCTACAACATATGAACTGCAATCAGAGATAGAGGCTCGTTAAAATAAAGCTTTCCCGAAAAAATTGCGGGCTTCGCCGTCTGCAGCCCCGTTTAGGGAACTGTCATTGGTAACAAAGTCCACACCAGGCACTACAAAAGATAACTTACCACTTTTGCATATGCAGATGTACAATTTCAAAATGCAACAGCAAATCCCAACAGGTTCATTATCTTGTAGTCTATCCCTTTGCATCATTGGGTTAATACACTTTAACACAGCATACCTATAGCAGTTAAAGGTTAAATATAAATATGCTGTGCTTTTCCATCCGAAAGTCGGGAAAAAACATGTCATAATAGCGCTGGGAGTTTACCTTAATTTCCTACCCGTTTACACTCATGGTCTGTATTTTTCGTTCGTTAGAACGGATCACAACAATAACACTTGCCGAATTATTGGCGCTTCCACGGAAATGCTATTCTTGCACCATAAATCGTTCGTAATCGGGTTACCCGCGGCATTCGATCAAAATAATCATTTTGAACCATAAAAATGTTGTTTGTACTTCCTAGGTTATGTTTTAATCCATAATAAAGCAGTTGAATAGCCCAAAGACCCCGACAACGACGTTCCACTGTGGGCACCTCCATTGTTACCTTTTTTGTAGATCCGAGTAATATAGATCCCTCCGTAATTGAAGCACCGCGTAAATGGGGCGTGTTATGCGGGTGTATATTGCCGAAGTCGCTCCACTCACTACAAGAACTTGGTAACAGGGTATTTCCAGTTTCTGTAAAGTCGGAACCGTTCTAGAGAATCGATTGAAACTGTTAACTTACTTTTTCCAAGGGGTCACTGCCTGCGGTCATTTTGGTGAATTTTTACTTCAGCAATAAAAAATACTTAAAAAAGTTAGTAGGGTTGGCTGACGTGTAAACGTGTTAATTTTCGAACGGGTAGTGACCCTCCGTTCGTGTTATACGTGTACACTCACATCACTAGGCCAGAACCATTCTGAACAGCTTTGGTAGACTTTAATAATCTTGCGTCTTTAATTCACTTTGTAAGACTCATTATCGTTTTTGCCTAACATTGTTTTACTTATTTTCTTAAATGTTATACGTTTTGATGCCAACCACCAATGGACGAGCCATGTGCGGGAAAAGGGGGGGGTGGGCAGAGTGCCCCATCTGAAAACTTTTTTGAGGGGAAAATCTGAAATAAAACACGGATTATTTATGTAAATCAGCCCTTTTTCGATTCTTTTGGCCCTGCGACCGGGAAATTTTCTTGTGAATCGGGACCTTTGTTGTACCTACCGGAAATTGCCCAAAAAAAAAAAGAATCTGAACCACCGTGGCCTGGCTACGCGCCGCACCCCGCCATCTTTTCCATGACCGCCTGAATGACTTTGACCAACAATGACCCCTCCAAATCGGACCACAAACTCGTACGTTGGAGCTCTACCACCACACCAAATTCATATCCGTATGTTAAGGACGGCTGTAACGCATACCGACAAACCCACAACGTTGTTTTTTTTAGTTATATAGATTTTGACCATATGGGTCAAAGGTCCACTAGGGCCAACTAGAGGGATAAAAAGGGCCATGGGTCACCATATGTTATTCTGCGCATACCATAAAAGTTCAGGACCAGTGGTTCCTTTAGTTTTGTCATAGCATTTGAGTTGCAAAAAAAAAAAAAAAAAAAAAAAAAAACCAAAAAAGACAAAACAAAAATAATTGTTCTTATTCTCTCTCTCTCTCTCTATCTACTCTCTCTATCTCTATTTCTCAATATAGTACTCTATCCTATGACCCAATTGGGTCAAGGCCATACAGGGTCATTAGCGGCCACTCTAAGTATACTCAATATGAGACTTGGGTCCTGAATTCTTTTGACTCTACGTGTGAAGGAATCGGCAAATGTACCCTAAACATTACATTCCCACTCCAGGTTCCCACGGACAATGGCCTTATATGCTCTGTATTGCAGCAGCTCGATACATCGTATATGATGCGCTTTTACACAATCATGTGACGCTTGGTTAAACATAATAAGGAGAGGCAAGAGGTCTTGGCATACTGTTAGAAGAGAAAATTGTCGGGTTGTAAAAAAAAGTCCTACGGGTAGGCATTTCGTATGTTTCGCCACTATTGAGGGAATATCCTCGAGCACACAGAGGAGTACGACGGACAATGTTCCCAGACTCGGGTTTGAACGATTGTTGGAGATTCCTAGTCAAATGTACGGAATTCTGCAGAGGTGTTCCAAAGATTGCCGCTTAGTATTGATATGCTGACCGTCGCACTTAGTTCCACATTTGGCCCTTGTCAACGAAGCGGAATATTAAAAGGTAAAGTCTAATGTTAGGTCAATCATTTAGTGGAACCCCGTCGACACAAATATCTAACACCCGTCAAAAGTAAGGCAATCGTGTTTGTCGTCCCAACTCACAAGCTAAATATATTATCCAGGTAAGGTGTTAAATATATTCCGAAGTATGTCCACGGCTGTCGCAAGTGAATACCCTCGTTTGTTTATCATATTTATATCGAGTAGTTATATCTAGAAAATGTAATATATTAAAAGTGTCTTCCACTTTTCAAGGACCACTTATAAATCCCAGACATGGCTTTTCAACAGTTCCAAGGTGCTTAAAAACGGTCACCGTGGTGGTAGAACAGCCACGCTGGGCATATGCATTATCACAGCAATGTCCTTCATGTAGAAACACCACAGACCTCATAAGGACAACCCATAGGTTTCTCATCGTACCAAATATGTCTCAAACACCTCAAAATCTAACCAACATACATAAACTAAAATTCTAAACTTTGCCGTCAGAAAAACCACAAACCCAACTTTTCATCCATCCTATACCGTAACAGTTGCATAGCCATAAACAAATGCCCTAATGGAAAAAAAGGCTTGCCTTCAACAAAGACGCTCCACGTACCAATTTGCTAAGGTACGGATTTGAGATTTTTGCATTCTAAGTAGGCAAATTTGGGTCTCTCTACGACTTTTGGCGAATATTCTTGGAGACTTGGTTTGCAAATACCCCGAGGTATAACATAACTTAAGTTTATATCAAGTAAACAACTCTTGTGTATCACTCTAAATAGTCGGGCGCACGGGCCGACCTCATCCAGGGTTTTTTACACTAAATCTACTCAACTCAAGTCAAATGAACTCGCACTTGCATTTGACGCGCAGTCCCTGTAAGCCCTTGGTAGATATGATAACACGACATCCACCCCCCCTCCCCCCCATTTCATTTTGGCCCGAAGAACCCCACTATAACCGGTTAATAAGTCACACATAACCAATAGCATTCATAAGAAGATCACACAGCATCGGCATCAAATGATGTCCAAACTGACAACAAGATACAAAGTTTCCGCAAATGCTCCGCGATCACTGAAATTTAAAAATCAAGCCCAACACGAATTCCCCATGTGTCTGACTCCATCTAGGCAGCTTTTTTGTCAGAAATGCCAATAAAACGCCCGACTAGTAAAGAATAAGAGCCGACATAAAACCACGCTCTCGATAGCAAACCATCATTCCATGAATTGATGGTTAATTAAAAATGGGCGGCCAGATTTGGTGTCCACAATTTCAACAGAATATTAGTGTCACCTCATTCTGCACATCTGAGTGGACTATCTTTGGAAGAAAGAGAAAAACAACAGACTCACTATGCTCTAGCATTAATACTGTATACAATATGGCAATATTGAGGAAACCATGGCCTCCTCAGTTAATGCAAGCATTGACAAGTGCGGCTCCTCTAATGACAGTGACATCCAAGAATTCCACACATCATCCACCCTCAGAAAGTTCATGTCCTCATTATGAAGATCCACCACATCCCCAAAAGGCTAAAATGCAACAGGCCTCAATTGCATTTGGTGTTAAAGACATGCTAAACCCAGACAAGCTGAATGGAGGGATTGCCTAAATGTATATGCCTGCCACTTATACCCTTTAATGTGCTTCACCCAAGAGTTTAAAAAGATGTTGAGATTTAGCTCTGGCACGAGCCACAAACCTCGAGCAACTTGTGTATTATGTGTGGCATCTGGAGGGTTTCCTTTCACATCCCGCTGCAACACACTCTAATTTGCTGCCTTTTGGCATCGTTTTCATTAAATGCGTTTAAGGCTCTTTTAACACCAGTGACCTTGCTGGACCAGTTTTTGGAAGGATTCTATGGCTTTGGGGACGCAGGAACGTTGATTTATATTTTTTTCTTTACACTGCAAATTTGGTTCATGGCATCCAACAAAGTAAGAGTACTGTACCTTGACCATCCTAGTCTGTGCACAGGCTGTGCACTAGTCTTGCACAGCTGGCATCACTTACTAAGTTTTTCACACCTCCTGTTATTTTTGGGCCAAATTGAACTGAACTCGTGAGCTACAATGATGAACCGGGTAACTTTTTCTAAATATGGTAAACACGATGTTTGCATACTTGGTTATATACAAGAAACCCACATAGTATTCTAGAGTGGACCAAATCTGCATGGAATAATATGGTATAACAAGGTCATATTGTGACGCCGCATTCCGTAGTGTTGAAATGAATGGCAAAAAAGGTAAACTTGAAACAGATCACCAGTTGTATGTAGAACAGATGGAAGTTTGCAAATATATTGATAGACTGTCCAACAAGAGTATTACAGATTGTCCTTCAGTCCTCTGACACCAAGTATGTTTTAAAATGGCAACGTTTTTGCTTGATAATAACATCAAGTTCTGCCTCCACATGAATCGCCACAACAGCTGGGTAACTTAATTGCTAGTTATTTCACAAATACAAGATCAAACAGATACATCATGGTCTATAGTAAAGTAAAGTCGACATTTGCGAAAGCGCAACCCTTCGATCATAGTTTACCTCATGATCCTTGACAAGTGTAATTATGTTTGTGTGATGAGATTTCTGAAGTCTCATTACTAAGTCACCCTGCCAAGTCTGCCTCTTGGAACCCTATTCCCAACGTGGTCTTAAAATGTGTGTGTCTAAAACATGCTATTATATCCCCCATTATCAAGCAAATCTCTTAAAGTAATGAGTGTAAGAACTTACATTAGAACTGCTTCAAATATCCTTTTATGTTTCCAATCTCCTTGAACACATTTGCTGTTATAACATCAATAGGGCCTTATTGAAAACATGGATCTTGGAGGAGGTCCATCAGTCGGCCTACATAAGCCCATACACAGTACCGAACCCCCACCCGCCTTGTAGGGTTAAGGATGATATCATGAAATGCATTACTTAACCACCAAGGGGTGTTTTTAGTTTTTGTACATCTGATCCGTGCTTTGACACTGTTTGATCATAAAGTGCGCTAGAGGTTTTGCACAGAAATGTGTTCAAGGTACTGTGTTTTAGAATGAGGCATACCACAAAGGGTTTATTAATGGGTATGCTCTCTGAGCCTCATGGAATTGATTTTGGTCTACCACAAGGGTCGATTGTAGGGCCTTCAATGTTTGTATTATATACTCACCCATTGGTTATACATTTCATCTATATGCTGATATATTCATCCTCTAACTTATCTTTGATCCAAAAGACCAAAATTTAGCTATCTGTGCTCTGACTGTCTCGCTGCATGCAGAAAGGCTATCAAGAACTGGATGAACAACAATATGCTTACAAATGATCAAGACTGAATCATGGTTCACATCCCTCATCTCCAACATTAAATGTCTCCCGTTTCATGCTCATTGAATACACTTCCATCTCCCCAAGTTTACAATGCGTCCTAACCTGGTGTCATCTTTGACTAGCATATGTCCAATGTCACTTCACATGAAATCCCTCCTGTACCAACTTTGAACTGTGCAACACTTCTCGAATCTGTCATGTTCTTGGATTATGACACCTGTCATCTAATCACTCATGCCTTATTCTCTCTAGACTTGATAATGACTTTCTCCATATCAAACAAAACTGGATATTCAAAATTCAGCGTTCAAGAACTGCAGCAAAACTGATCTGTTGTGCCTTGAAACGGAGCATGCATGCAACTCCGTATCTCCATCAGCTCCATTGCTTCCCCGTGGAGGATAGAATCACCTTTAAGATCATGGTGCATGTCTACAATGTTTCATGGACTGACTCCAACAGTTATCTCATTCTTTCGCTTTACATCGTCCAACCCTTTCTGGGCTGCACTCATCTGCCCCCTGGCCTGACACTACGCGTCTAATTTTGTTATTGTATTTGTCGAACTCAAACAAGGCGAACTCGTATACGCGATGCGTAAAATATGTCCCGCCGACTGTTGCGATCACTAGAATGACCAATGAACACACATAACCACCCCCCTTAAATCTAGGCATCTGGCAACACGCATGGCTGATTCTTTGCATATAATAGCATCATTTGCATATTTAATTTGCCGGAAATATGCCCAAAAAATCTAATCAGGTGAGAACTCCTCAGCCCCTTCCTTCCACCATTTAAATCATTATACGCGCTTACGACCTCTCCAGAAAACCTTGTACACAAGGCCTGCGGGAAAATTTTCATAATTAATGCAAAATTAATTACAATTACATATTTTACCCCAAAATCTAATCAGGTCAGAACTTATCAACCCGCTTCTTTGTCCACAAGTTACACCAATCGTAGCCCTTACAGAACGCCAGATAAATTGTACACAATCTGCAAACCCCCCTGACAGACCCAGGGGAGGACCCTGGGGGCATGAATTACATCATTAGTATGGGGGTTTTCCCTCCTACAATATAACCAAAGTTTGGCTACTCCTAGCTCATCCAGAAAAAAGATATGCCCCAATTTGTTCCACGGGTTAACATTTTTATCATGATGAGACATTCAAACGGACCAGGGTAATAGCCATGCCAATTGAGTGCCAACAAAAAAAAAAAGGGTATCAAGTACCATAGTTGGAATTCCCCTTGGTTATAAGCTAATATTGCGATTTCCCCGTACGTTATGAGATATTTTGTGCCGGTCGGTAGACCAAATTTTAAGCTTACTCCCCGGTCAATTTGAGTCTGGACTGGCTAACCCGACCGGCGCCGACAGCGTAGCTATAATGCGGATAACGGACATATCGGACACACATGCGACGGACCCATTTTAAAGCCCATTTCGTTCGGCGGGGACAATTAGAATCTAGCCTATTCTACTCAAACTTACGTGCTTGATATTTATCATCTCACGACCCTCGTTTTCTTCTAAGTTTTTCTTTCTCTAATAGCTTCTTTCTTTTCCCTGCTCCACCTTTTCTCTCTGTCTTTTGCCTTAATTTCTCTTTGTAGCCTGAAACAAAATGAAAACCACACATCAGGTATTTATATCTTTCAGCCACTGTTCCTAAAAAAAATATATTTCAAAGATGACCATGTATCTCACACATACTGCCACTCACTCTCATCACACACACAAGCACACACATTCACACGCTGCATGCACGCAATACCGAAACCACTGACCGCAGACACCTGGATAGCGGTCTGAGTCTCCGAGTGTCACAACAGGAGTTGCTTTTCTACCTTGGTAATATGCGGGAAACAATGCATACACCTTGTCAAAGTTTAAAGGAATTTTGTATAACAATAGAAATCTGTGTGGAATATGTGCACCAGCAGGATTATGCAAGTGTTTCCATACATCTTAACCAAGTAGAAAAGCAACTTCCTGTTGTTTCACTCGGCGACCATGCTGTTGCGGGCGCCCGCTATCCGTGTGTGAGAGGTCAGTGACTGAGACACAATGCCCACACATACAAAGACACACCAATGCCACACACCATACCGAGTAACAGTACAAACTAAAAAATCAGTGAGACACCTGACCCAATCATAGACATACTGAACTGGCATACAGAATAGAGATAAGACATAACATTTCATGTCTATATGGTTAAAACAAATCATTAAAGAAACTCTAACTTAAATGTTTTGAAGACAATATTAAAGTTCCAATGACAGGGTGAGTCTGAAAAAGTACAACCAAATGAAGGATTTTTTTATGAAGAAACCTTAACGGAATTTACCAATTAATTCCTGTGTTAGATAGTCTGTTTTATCAGCGTTCACAATAATTTAATTTTTAAAATCGTATCAGCCATTCGAAAGCTACAGTTATTTTAGTGAGGGTATCCATTTTCTGCCCGAACAATTGGTCACTGAGGCACCCATGTGACTTATTACTGCGCAGCGTGAGGGCTTCGAAAAAATTAACAGGTTGATATCTTTGGCGGCCGTATGTCAATGCCCGCAGGACATGTGTATTGAATGATAATGCAGAAACTTAATATTTAATGAAATTTTTTTTTTTTTAACTCTTAAAGGAGTGGAATGTTTTAATGCTTTTATCTGTTTTTTCCATCCCAACACATGTATTTTGGAAGTTTGTAGCTACGTGAAATCAAAAGAATGAAAAGAAAAGAAATGCGCATAATTGTTTTGCTTAACCCTCCTATGTAGACAAAGGCAATCATTTTATAATACCTGCCACATTTGTGAATCACGACCTCGATCACTTGAGCACAGTAAAGTGTTAAAGTCCAAGAATTGATTTTATTAAATACTTATTTTGATATTTTTGATATACGGTTTCATTTTACCCCTTCCCAACGATGTAACCATTCATTTGGGGAGGGAGGGACCAGGGGATGGGAACCAATTTAACTTTGGGTCACTAAAACACATTTTGCAAAGGGTTGAACATGTAACCTTCAATTTACTCAATCAATTTTATTAGTTTTCCTTATATCTAGTGGGTCTAGGAGGGGGTCAAAAGATTTGAGTGCGGATCCCACCCTTACCTGCTTTCCCTTTTCCTCCCTCCCACGCTCTCACACCCACAGGCTGGTTCGTCACCTGGTGTTCTCTAACATTTATTCATTCCAAATGTGTATTAATGGGGATATGCTGCAATCCCAAAGCTGAACTTAAAATCAGAGTACCCTATTGGGTTACTCTAGCGTGGACTTGTTCGTTCTTGACATCGTGTACTTTCACTTCCGCACTGTAACTTTTGAACGCGTTAATCATTTTCAATGCCGTAATTTTTAATTATGAATCAAAAAGCAGGAATAATACTACAAAAAAATTCTGAATAGCACAGAGGGTTTTGCATGAAAATCGCTCAATTTGTTGTTACTTTTTTTTTTAAAAAAAGTAAAAAAAAACTCTATGATTAATTTTAATTTGAAACTACAATTATATTATTTTAATTAGGCTACAAAGGTATATGTCTGTATGTGAAATCCCAAATATGTATAATGCAAAATATGACGCATATGACACCGTTGTTTTTCATGTACGTAAATAGAATCACTATGTTAAAATCTTGTTTACGCAAGACGATTGGAAATACCTCAGAAAATCGATCGTAACGTGAAATTGTTTATTTTGGGATCGGCAAATGAACGCTATATCAAACGTGTAAATGAATGCCGATTTAAAAATATTACTTGCGGTCCCAGACCGCGAGTGTCGGCTGCCATCGCGGTTTGTGATGGGGCCCAAAGGCACACAGGTCACATGAGGTCACCACATTTCACCACCACCCCCTCCTTTCCACCAAGTTACATCATCTTAGCCCTTATGGAACTCATACGTCATGCAATATATATTAAGTGTTCACATTTTGACCGGCCAAAGGTCACATGAGGTCCACCAAGGTCACATGAGGTCCACACCAACATGTTCCACCACCACCCCCCCACCCCTCCTTTCCACCAAGTTCATCACATAACCCTACCACAACTCATAACGGCATGCAATATATTAAGGGTTAACATTTTGACCACAGACACACACACAACCAATACACACACAGACATACGCCAAGTAATCCCTATGTGCCTTCTGCATTTTGGCATATGACACAAAAACGACGAGTATTGAAAATACGGATATGATTATTTTGAGGAAAATGACAAAAATCTATAATTATAACCTAAGTAATTAAGCATTCTCACATTCTGAACTTTGTAGATGGCAAGACCTCGGTGAAATAAGTAATTAGGCAAATTTCGACAAAACCGCAAAATGTGAGAAATACGACGGTAGTGATGCGGGCGACCTAATGTGTTCTTGTAGATTATCAAGTTTACGCTTAAGTCTAGCAGGATAAATTCTCACAGATTAGTGTTTTTGCATGAATCAGAAATGGTTCTCGTTGCCATAACAGACGTTTTTTAACTTATTAAGGATTTGGTGTTAACGTTTTGGTGACTGTTGTAGGATAGTTGTTATGTACACACTTGGACCATGAAGTTACCCTCATGGTGACCAATCAAACAATGATGGCATCACCATGCATTTTCAGTTGAATAATATGGTTGCACACAAAGGTTATGGGGGCTGCCTTCATTCTGCTCTGTGGGGTTAACTTTGGGTCAGCATTTTTGAACACATACACACACAGACACAAACTGCCATCAATCCCTACGTGTCCTCTTACGAACAACTCAAAAATACACAGTAGCCTTGTCTTTTAATACAAACCAAGAGAAAATAGCAGTTTATGCATGGTTCAATTGGTCAATCATTTTGATGTTTGTTTCTGACGCAATCTCTGAACTTATCATTAACTTGAGGAGGAGGAGAAGTATTATTATAAGTATTTTAACGACACAACTCACAACTATTGTGTCATTTTGGTGTCACAAAGA
>JAMKCH010020430.1:0-21301 GCA_023653785.1 Ophioderma brevispina | reverse complement strand
GATTAATACTGGGAATATATCAAGCCAACGATAGTTATCATTATAACGCAGAATGTCAAGCTAACTGCAGAATCATAAACTTTGGAAACTAATTTAAATGCCACATCAGTCATTTTTTTCCAAAATAAAAATGCCCATTTGTCTCGAATTGCTAATGTTAGGTCATTCATATCAACACCTTATATTACTGTTCATGTGACAACAGATGCTTAGCATTTTAAAGTGTCCTGAAGATGCATTTTCGACTGTTTTTGCGCCTAAAAAAAAGTCGGATCCCGACTTTTATAGTAAACAAAGCATAAAATCATCATTGTATGGACAAATACGGAGCGTTAGTTTAGTCCACTTACAGGCGTCTTTACTCAACTATTTCTAGAATTGTCTCGCGTCACGCTAGCATAGATGGTTAAAATTGCGAATTTCTGGCATTTGCATTTGATAGTTGTTTTTTTCAGTGTCTTATCGACAGATTTAAAAAGTGAGCCAAAAGGGCAAATAAACGATTAAAAAAATCCAGTAGCCACATGAATTTTTTATACAAATATAATGACGATGAGGGTTTCGGGCAAAGAAGCTGAGATAAACCTTTTTTGTTGGGTAATCTATTAAAAGATGAAAATTCAATATCGGGCTTTTGTTAGGTACTTTCGTCAGGAAAGTCAATATGGGGAATTTTACTCAAGCAACCCTACATTTTGTAACCCCATCGGCATCCCCCTAAACTTGTGCCGAAGAACCTTATAGGACACGTGTTAAATATAGATGCCGTCCCCGGCCCAATTTGTTGCTTGAATTCACCAAATAAATCATATGGATAATACAAAATGATTGAAAAAATATTACTATTAATCACCGATTGAAACAATCCAATGTCATGTAAAACTGAATTACAATGCAATTGATATGCTTTAACACGAGCCTAAACCAATACCGATTTACCGATACTTTAAAGTGAAACAAGAGTAATCCGCATTTTAAATTATAAGTCGCTAAATTCCATCCGAAGTAAATGAATTCAAGCATAGGCTAAAAATGTTAATATTATACAGTAGGACAATTTTAAAGATTGAAAAAGTTAGCAACAAACAAAATCCAAAAATTATATATTTTATAGCCAAAACAAAGAACCAAAAGGTATGTTACATTTTGAAAAATACCTGAAAAAGATTCCAGGCATGAAATAAGTTGAAGGAAATTATGAAATACATGAATAGATCAACCATAGATTATAGACCAAAAATAGGTGACATTTTAAAAATAAAAAATGTTAACAATGGAGTGCATATAGTTTAAAAAAAACCAACACGGTTACAAAAAATATAAAAGTACAACAAAAAATCAGAACAACAAAATAACTCTCTGTATCCCACGTCGTTATTTTACATGATTTCTGTTTATTATAATTGTGTAGACCCATTTTATATTCGTTCACCGTTAATACCACAAATAGTCAATATATTACGAAATCGTGAGAGCATTTGCTACGAATCTTCTGTTAATCATGTTAATGTGGGGATTCAATCCCCGCAGTTTGTAGTACGAATCCACACTTAACTGTTAGATTCGTAGATACGAATCTACACCTAAGGACATGGTGGATAACAGAAGATTTCGTAAAAAATTAGACCACGGTTAGTAAATAGAGTTGAGTCCACGCAATGGTTTAATTAAGCTTATCCATGGCGCAGCGTTGTAAGCGATAGACATTATTGATTTTACTTTTTGGATAGTCTGTTGTTAAGTTGTCAGTTCGAGTTCGGCATATCATTTAGTGCTGTATTGATTCTGGTGGTCATTCTCTTGTAATTTGGTTATGTACAATTGCGGTATCCTGATGCGGAATGGAAGTATAATCAACCCTCTAAAAGTGTAAAGGGATTTTCATGGTCTTCTACGCGTTATCCACGGAGTTTTACTGTTTCAAGGTTTCTGAGTGATGTGAGTGGCATCTATAAAAAATTATACGCTTCTCGTAGAAAATAACAGGCGGTTTCCTTAATTGTAATGACAATATAATTGATACGTGGTCTTTAGTAAAATACATCTACTGAATGCCAAAGCAGTCAACTCATTCTTTGTCTGTTTGGAAAACTAAAAAATAACAGTGTATTATCACACAAAAGGAAACTAAAATAGATTTCCACAATTTTATGCCTTTTTAAATTCTATTTGTGTGAAAAAGGCCTAAAATGCCGGACACCTTACATCTGATATTAACTCAGTAAATGAAGGAAATCACAATGTCAAAAACAGTACTAAACTGTTCTATTTTAAATCTATACAATTTATATAACAATCTCAATGTTGACTAGCCCCTGGAATGCAAGCTCTCCATATTTATTATCGATATTAACCCACGATCCGTACCTCCTACTTTTATACTGAGCAGTATAGCCAACCAAAAAAATACTTTAAATAACCGGAGAAAAAAAACAGTCGACTTCTAATATTTTAATTCGAAACAGTTGTTTCAAGACTTTCCCTAACTTTTTGCTTTACTTAACAGTTAATAACCCATCACGTTCCAGGTCCGACCCAGCGATACAACATAACAACGTATGTAATAATCCCACACAACACTCATTAAAGTTAATAAACCTGTTCGTAGAACAGAATTTTCTTTTTCAAAAAACATTTAAAAAAAAAAAAAAAAAATAAAGGAAATCTAACCAAACAAACTTTGCCAACGTAAAAAGCCACCAAGTTTTTAAAAAGAGAACAGCCATAATAAAGTTACTAAATGTTAAGAGATAGAACCAAGTATACTCAAGTGCGTCTGCCCCATTGGCAAACTTGGCCCCATTACTTCTAACACAATGCAAAAGAAAGTGCCCCTTTCCACTATCAACCTCCATACAGTCTAAGTATAAACTTTATAGATTCATGCTAGAGCGCTGGATGTTATAATGCCGGGTTCAAAACAATCCCTCTTCTTGTGAGGCAACCCAAGCAGCGGAACCTTCCTTTCGTCTTTAGTACTCTTCCTCCTACCAGGGTATCTCAGGTAAAGAACTGGTAAAAAATTACCCAGAAACATACGTGACCTTGAACTCACATCACAGACCTCCATAACCAACATACCCTTCAGAACGCCGACTACATATCCGTCGGAACACATTTTCAATGGGAACGGAATTGCGCGCGTTGGATGATGTTACACAGAGATTGGCTTTATTCCGTATTTGCACTCGACCGGTCTCTGAATCACTGAAATACGAACCAATTCTCCCAACATAAAAATCAAGCAAGAAAACAAACGAAACTAATCAATATCAACTTGAAAGTATCAAGTCAGAACAAGACAGAGAGCCTTTACTCAAGAAATAGGAATACTAATTTCCAAACTCCAACTGCCATTCTAACCGTAAACAAGAACAAGTGCAGTTGATTTAAATCAATAATTTGGTCCTAATGATGATGGTTTCCTTTAATGAAATATCATGGACGATCTCCACACGAATTCCGAAAAGAAGAAATGGGACAAATTTGCCAATGGGGCCGACGCACTTTCAGTATACTTGGTGCTATCTTTACATTTATTAACTTTTATATGGCTCGTACTCTTTTTAAAACTTGGTGTCTTTTTTACGTTGCCACCGTTTTTTTGGTAGATCTAAACTCCTGAGTAAGTGCTTTCTTTAACGTTGCGTCTGTTCCAGCTACAGGATCCCCCGTAATGAGAGTTTACAAACCACACTAATGGGCCTGTATCTGAAGCTAGTCAACTTTTTGTATTCTACACGCTAGAATAAACAACAAAATCTCGATTGCTAATGATAACTCAGTCGTCAGTCAATTTTGCAGTTCGAAGTTGCCTGAACAATGGTCTTACAGCACATGAAGCTTTAACAAAATGTTTATCTTTTGCATTTTATTCCTATTATTAAGTTAAAAATCAATGTCCATGTTCAAGTTCAATGGTATAAGGCTCGATTTCTATGAGAGAAGACATTCATTATGATGTATAATTTGTAGGCAAAATTTGACAATAATAACCAATAAATAAATGTCAAGCTTGGTTTAAAATTGTCTATACAACATTTAAGATATATGCCATAATGGTGCTTTATTTTTTTCTATATGGTACTGCGATATTCTTTATTCTATCAAGTTTTCTGATGAAAAAGTACATTTTACTATCTTTCACTTTAGGTATGTCTTCCTAAATCGAAGGGAATTGTTTTTTATGTTTTTGCATTATCATGATAGTGCCTTTAAATAAATAGTAAGTTTCCTACCGGGAATGGCCTGCTTTATTGGGATAGCTGCTGGTGGTAATAGCAAAAATTCTCAGGAAGCAGGTGCAGTGGAGTCTGTCTCGTCCGGAATGAGTAATAAATGAACAGACTCTGGTATGATTTCTAATGGCCTGCTAAGCATATCAATCACACCAAAAACAAGCCTCAATTATTGAGGTCTAATAGCATGTCATTATATAATACAGGGTGAGTAAAAACAAACCTGACCTGATTGTGTACGCCATTTTAAGTTTTAAATAACATAATATCTAACATATGTGGTATCATCAAATAGGCCTATTTGATTCTCTTTAATTGCGCAACGCTAATTCCAATCGGTAAGTATAGGTCGAGCTACGGTCTTTTTAATTGTGTAGTCGGCTTTCTCCTAAAGGTTCAGTCAACACAGCCATTTTTTTGCTGAAAACCACTTCCAGACTGCTCCCAAGACTGGTGCGGATTGGCCATTTTTTTTTTTCGCGAAAATCGTGAGTTTTTTCTTTTTCAGGTTTAGGTTTTAGCAAGGCGGTCTGGAAAATTCTTGCACGTCTTATGCAACGTCTTACCGATTATTTGCT
Organism: Ophioderma brevispina; assembly: GCA_023653785.1. Classification (NCBI taxonomy): domain Eukaryota; kingdom Metazoa; phylum Echinodermata; class Ophiuroidea; order Amphilepidida; family Ophiodermatidae; genus Ophioderma; species Ophioderma brevispina. Next base: position 16,485 of record JAMKCH010020430.1, on the reverse strand, counting down.
AGGAAAACCCACTTCCAGACTGTTCCAAGTCGGCGTGGCGTTGGCGATTGGCCATTTTTTTCTTGCAGTCTGCGTGGTTCGGGCATTTGAAAAACCCCGCACAATTTTCTTGCAGTTTAACATGTGGCTTTTTTTTTTTTTATCGGGAAGGTCGCCATGAACACATGAAGGCGGTTGGGAAGCGGTAGCCCGATGAGTTGGCGAACATCTGAGTGGTTGTTGTACAGTGGAAAGTTGGTTCGGCAGGGACACTGCTCCAAGCGGGAGAGACGATGCAAGCCAACTAGACATTTTAAAGCCACGATTACACTCGGCGACCACAGATAATAAGTCGCCGACTTTGAAATCTTGACCGCAACATGTCACAACTTTGCGATTCGCGGACTGAACAAGTGGTCTCGCGATAGTTAAACATACGTGATCTTGTTGATTTTAGGAGCTGTGTTGCTGGGGGGGGAATGTTAAAAATTTGAAATTTTGCAAGGTTGAACAAGTCTCTATAGCCGATTTTGAAAAAGAAAGGGTATTGTGTAGTTGGAAGAAAGGGTGGGTCGGGAGCTATTTATGTGTGTGACTGTACCTTTATCCACAGGATTCCTATTTGGAATGCACGGCGGCCCCCCCACTAAGCCCAATGACTCCCCCAAAATGATGATAAGGGGTATGCTGTGTTTATGTCAAATAACGTGGTATCTTAAATCTATAAAAGCCAGCGGATAATAGTAAGTTTATTTGAAACATTTTTTTCAAGATGTGCATATTTGGGTCTACCAAATATAGACCCTAATTTAAACATCAAAAGGTTGTCACGAGGTCCTGTTCCTTCATGGTATGATTCATTCAACTCATCCATGGAAAATGAACATGTATCAAGTTACTTCTTTTCAAATGTTGTTCGAGTGATGAGGGAAGTAGAAACGCATAAGAATCGATTTTAAAAGTGACTGAAGTTTGCAAGGGATTTGAAAGAGCATCACGGTGATTATGCAGCCACTATAATAGCCTGGTTCTTCTTTTCGACGAACGCGTTTATATTAATGTGGGAATCCCGGAGAGAGCGCAAAACCGGACACTACTGGAGTTTCAAACGACGGTAGCTCTAACCGTACTACGGATGTGAATGATCTTGCAGTAAATTAAAGATAATGAATTATCTTTTGATTAGTACCACATATGTTAAATATTATTTTATTAAAAATTCAAAAAATGCCTGACTCAATTAGGGTAAAGTTTTCTTACTGACCCTGTACAAAAGTCCAGTCACAACTTACAAGGGCATTACTATGAGAAGTAGCATTTAATTCCATATACACTGACTTCATAGTATTTTAATTCACCTCGTGTAGATTTTGTTGGTGTTCTTGCGCTGGAGAATTTCATTTTTAGTTCATACGGGGATTCTCCTGGGTTTTCCTACCGGAAAATAAATAATTTTTTTAACCGAAATTCCTATCCACACATGCACAACGGTACGAGTAGCTATGCATCAATCACTCCATGCACGCTCGCAGTTTATAGTGCGTCTTTTAAAACTACGCGCACATTTTGTGGCGCAAAAATTACCAGGCAATCAGAGTACTCGTTAATGGTAAAATTTATGTACAGCAAATGGTTTTTTCGCACAGTATGACAGGACAGCAGGGGAAAAACAATGACCGTATGACACAAAACACCATATAGTAGAGGTTGATTATGTCAGATATTTAGATCCCGTGGGATTGGATTTTCGTGCCAAAATTGATTTCATTGGCCTAACTTTGTCAATTTGGGTGCTGATTTCAAAACGTTAAGGTGCCATTTTTTCAACCATACCTTTCAGTCGCCATTGAATTTCAAAATGGCCGCCATTTTTCATTATATTTTGTCCTATATTCTGGTTGAGCAACTTAGAGGTGGTAAAATGGTGACATTACCCATGTTTGTGATACCAGGGATTCCATGTGAAAGCATTGTTTAATTGTAACTGATTTGGTTTGGCCCGCATCTTGAATTTCAAAATGGCAACATTTCAACTAGCTATGTCCTGTAACTCGCTTATGAGCAACCTTAAAAATAGTAAAAATGGTGGCAAATATAGTATGTGTTTGGTTTTTTGAGACAAGAGTCGGTTCCATTAATTAAGGATTAGTGTTTGCCCTGTTTTTGTCATCTTAATTTGGTGGGCCGCCATCTGAATTCAAAATGGTCGCCCTTTTCAATGACATGATGTTTTGTTACTATTTGCCATATCTTGGCTTGTGAGTTTGTAGTAATGTATAACAGTGACGTTTGGTTTGTGTCCATATGTAATCCAAGTTTGTGATATCCAAGGGATTCCAATATAAAAGCTATAGAGAGTATTTTTTATTTGTATCTAATTTGGTTTAGTCGCCATCTTTTGAATTTAAAAATGGCCGCCATTTCAATTATATCCGCGAGTTTATAATACGATTAAGCCTCAATAGGACGCCTCATACACCGACTCAGTTGCTAAACTTCTCAGTTCCCCATTCAACAATCTTAGAGATGAATGGAATAATGCATTGTGCTAGACATTCCAAGACCAGATCAACTCTCAATTACACCTAAGACAGAAACTATTACCTTGGCAGCCAAACTCCCACGAAAGGATGGTTGTCACCTTAAACCGGATTCGCACATTGGTTTAGTCTGTGTTCTGCTCATAGCAACATGCACGATTTTTGTGGGGCGTTGCGGCATCGCCTAGCATTGCCAATGTGGTTGTCTCCATCCAGACTTGGCTGAGCACATTCTCAAATGAGTGCCATATCTTCGTCCGCAGGTGGATACAGATAACTCAAACCCCAACCAATCACAGTGAGTTGGCTCCACGTTTACAACACCATCTAGCTGTGCCTCATACGCATATGAAGAAGACAGACTTCTAGTGCGACTGTGATATTTAGTGCGCCGGCGCCAAAGCTGACCATCAAATTTCTCATGTCCAAGGAAACCCTTCTGCTTAAAATAGTCATGTTTATGGGTTTTTATTTTATGGATTACAATGCAGAATTATCAATGACAATCAGAAAACAGTATTTTGATCACGTCATAATATTTCTCTAAAACATTTTTTTTTGTTGTTACCTTCAAATTCTCATGTCCAGAAAAAGAACCATTAATATGTCAAAATTGATTTTAATGTTTCATGGTCCAATTCAATAACATTACAAATATTTTTCAATTGCACCCAATCAGGAAAACAGCCTTATGTAATGACGTCATACAAATTTGAAAATACTTCCCATTGAAACTCAGAGGGTCAACACACCCCTTAATATACTTGAATTGACCCAAATCAAACCTAAATTCTCCGGACTATCACCAGTGACCATCATGGAAACCAGATTGGTTAAGGAGACCTCCAACATGATATTACCCTTATAGGCCACAGTGCTTTGCCTGGCTCAAGGAATAGGCACTTTTGTTGTCGGTCCTCATCACAAACTGTCATAACACTTGAATCTTGGACTTGCACGAAAGAGCTGAAGCTGAATCTGCAAATCAGTTGAAATACCACTGGCTTTGAGAGTTGGTGAGGGTCCATGCTTGTTTTGCTCCACTTCATGCTATCGACAAAGTAGCTTCAATCCATAAGCATGAAGCTGGTCTTTATTTACCAATAACCATCAACAATCCATCAAATCTTTAATGGATAAGCGTTTTAAGCGTGGTGTAAGAGTACCATGAAAACAATTCATGGTCTGATATGACTCCTCTTTGAAAGCAAACTTTGCAGCTAGAAAACTTGGTATGTACCATATCATGTGACATGTCACAAACTCCACAATAGGCTTCATATGAGACAAGAAGATATGGTGGGTTTCTTTGAAAGAGGGTTAAAGTAATCTTCAGCGACAGATCCGAAGCCTTGACACTTGGTCAAGAACTTCCGCAGATGGCAAAAGAATTCTACTGAGTTATATGAAGCATGTAGAGAGTCTATTGATTCCAGCAGGTAGACAGGGAGAGTGGGAGCTTGGTCTCGGTGCCCTTGGGGAGCCAAGGTCAAATACTACTTTGCCTCCGATCTTACAAATATGTTCGACATGTACCAATTGTCTTGCCCAAATTAAAGATAATTAAGTGCACCATGACCAAGAAAACTTGGGAAGCTCGAACATTGGTGATTTCTGGTGACTAAGTCAGCATTCCATTACACAAAGCTGTCTGTGGACCAAACATTGGAACAGCTTATCGAGTTTTCTGTTATCCGCAGATCACTCGTCTCCTCAGATGGCTTCTTCTAATCCCAAATGGCAAAAGTACTTTTGTCCATGTCATGGATGGGCTAAACGGGAACCACCAAGTTGACTCTCATGTAGACCTTAACACCGGCTGGATACATCAAAGCGGGTGGAGATCCCATACAAATTTGTGCATAGAGACGCCAGGCGTTCGAGTTATCAATTAAGGTCTCCAAACAATGGTACATGCTCTTATTTGCCAACACCTGGTCTTCGCAAGCCATCGTAAGATTTATCCGGGTATGGTGAAGGATGTTATATCTTCGGACAGATAGTGATAACCTGAAAGCTGCAGACACATGGCCAAAAAAGTCTGGCTGCATGATCCGGTTCAAGTTTGACATCAGGTTTGAGACTAATACAAAATTAGTACCACTGGAAAACCCTCTTGTCTCATATTGAAACAAGTCTCCACTGCCAGATTACGTGGGGAAAGTCCTACTCCATGAATATGCAGTAGCAGCAAAGAGCTTAGTTGCATCCTCAACGGATTCCAACAAACCAGATGTTGTATGGCTCAATAGGGTGAGCACTCATCGAGGGAGGCCAGGACACCTTGATCCCAATGCATGTACTTAATGCGTTCAAGACTGACGGGGACATCAGGGATATAGATGTATATTCGCCAGACACGGATTGGTCTTCATTACCTCATGGATTTGTCTTCAACCAACAGCCTTCCAGGCGAGCTTCACTTATCACCGGAAAGGAAAAGCCGAAGCGCAAGTGACATAGTGCAAGGTGTGCAGCAGTTGGAAGCGAAAAAATATTAGGGATACTAGGTCCGCACAGCTTTTAGAGGCACTGATTGGGGAGAAAATTTGCTGGCATATCTAAGAGTAGGTGGAGATAAAGCTAGATTCAAGCGTGAGGCAATTGGTGTCATCCAAAAGGCTATCCCTGACTCATCATCATATTTCTGGCCGTCGGGACGGAAACGTCGAAAGCATCTTGAGACAAATTTGTAACCAGGTTGTCTATCCTTCATGAGTTGCTGGATTTCACTGGCCATAAAATCCAATATTTTAGCAATGGACATTCAGGATGGACTAGTTTCTGCCACGGCGAAGTTTTCTTCTCCAGGTGGTGTCCAGAAAAACAGGTGAGAGATAGGTTGGTCAGTGTCCGCATGCAGTGGCCTGCAAACTGGAGACGTCTCTTTTAATGGTTTCTGATAGGATTGGTATATCTCCATATACCTCATTGTTGGAAATAGGATCTCTCCAGCTGATGTAATACGTTTCTAAGAATTTGTATATAACAGCCATTGATCCTATCCCTAAGTTTTGGGTAGGTCCCAAGTCTCAGCTCCATAGATGAGTATACTCTCTAACACATGCCCGGAAGAACTTAAGTTCTATCCTGACTGGGTAACCCATGTAGTCATGTAGCCTCTAATGGAATTTCAATAGCATTAGGTTTTTTTGCTTGTGATGGAATGCAAAAAAAAACATTATACTGACATGTGGGTTACGTTTCATTGACATTTACATTATTAATCAAAACATAAAAATTGTCTAGTGGCGGCCAATTTTGAAAATCTTCCATGGTGCTGATTGAAATATAGGCATGCGTGGATTTGGAATTATCAGTACATGGCAGGGCTACAATTTTTGAGGACTGCTTTATTACTGGTATGCTGAGGATTTTAAAAACAAGTGTATTAGATATGGCGGCCATTTGAAAATCCAAGATGGCGGCAAAGCAAATTAGATAAAATAAGGCCAGTGCTGTTCAATGGAATTCCTAGTATCACAAAACAGAGTATTGCCACCAGTTTTACTCTTCCACGTTGCTCATACGCTAAGATATAGGACATAACATAATTAAATGGCGGCCATTTGAAAATTCAAGATGCACCCAAACCAAATCAGTTTACATTACAAGAACAGGACGATGCTTTCAATGGAATCCATGGTATCACAAACAGGGGTATTGTCACCAATTTTAACTCCTCTAAGTTGCTCCTATGCCGAGATATAGGACAAAAAATACTGAAAAATAGGGCTGCCATTGTTGAAATTCAAAATGGCGATTGAAGCGTGGTTGAAAAAAATGCACCTAAGATTTTGAAATCAGCACCCCAAAATGACAAAGCTAATAAAATCAATTTGGGCACAAAAAAATCCAAGGGAAAACATAACAAACTGACTATAGACTATATGCCGCCATTTTATTTTATCTACTCGGCTAGTTGGTGCATTGTATTCAACGGTTTTGCTATTACCAGCTGCTTTTATTTCAAGGTTCGCTAGTCCTAATTTAAAAATAAGGTTCTTAAGTTTGAAGTTACGACGGTTTTGAGACTAAATAACAAAAGGGCTCTTTAATTGAAGGCAGGAAGAAAAAATTATTTCTAATCTAAAATAACAAAAATGTTCTTTGTCCAAAAGTAATACAATGTTCTTGTCCAATGATGAAAACGATTCACTAGCGCATGGATTTCCCTTGTCCTGTTCCATACTCTCCTTTACCGTTTCTTCGTTTTGCCTTTCTCATATTTTTTTCTTCTTTGTTTTCATTTCTTTTCTCATTGAGGGCTTATATGCCATGAGTTGCGTCATTAAAGGACCCATAGCTACCCCGATGAATTCAGAAGTCTTTACAGAATAGAGTGCATGGGATACTGCATTTATTTCTCACGTCTTCTCAATTCATTAGGTCCCACTGAATTGGGTCACTAAATAATCCAATAGTACATGGGGAAATGTAATTAATGTTTGTTTGTGTTTTTTTTTTCATATACACCAATTTTGACACCAATGTTTTTCCAATACAGAATTTCATGAGAATCTGACATCCTAGCGTGTCATTTTTTAAAATGTGTTCTTGGGTGTTTTATAAGGGGGCAAAATTTGTAGCAGGGTAACATAAAAGTGTTTAAAAATTGTCTTTTACATTATAACCAATCTTGTTTGGTTGCTCATAATAAGGTTTCTAAAAGGTATTGTTGTCCATATTTACGACCTATTGTTCTAGTATACAATGGCTCAAATAAATGTCAAGATCATTATTTATAGAATGGGCCGATTTTTTGAAACTGGCCTTTACAATCGTTCATGGGTCATACTATATAAGAAAATGTATAGAGATTCAATGTTTCACCATTCCAAGTGAAGAGTTTTTTCAATATGACTATGGTCTCCATAGACCCTGTGAACCCCGGTCATTTTGACACTCTTACTTATCATCAAAACGTCATCGACAACTCGACTGTATATTTTTGTGGCTCTGTACAGTAAGACAACAATCTGCACCACTTTTAAACAAACCGATAATCTTACATTTTACCCTTAATTACCCCTGTACCTTGAACAATTTTGCCTTGTAACTATTGTACTAATTGTACTATAACCCTCAGGTAGGGCAAACTAGAACCGTGCTGTAATCCTGAAAGGTACTGACATGATGGTATACTTTAAAAACACTTTTTATTTTTTTTATTTTTTTTATTTTTGACCCCTGTAATAAACCTTGCCCCCATAAAATTCATCCAAGAACACATTTTAAAAATGACCCCCATGATTTTTGGAATCCTCATAACAATTTTGATTTAGAAAAAAAAACCTTGGTTGCAAGATTGTTTAGAAGAATTTTCAACAAAATACAGTTCCCCATGTATTAACCGGTGGCATTGTGCGGTCTGGTGGATAGAACGACTGACTTATTAAGGGACATAATGGCATGAAAAAAAATGACATAATAAAGGATCCCTTAGCTTAAATCCTTCCAGGATTTGAAAACAATTTGGATGTTTACATTCTGTAAAAACAATAAAACCGGAGAGTTCGCAGGGGGAGGAGGTGCCAGTTTGTGCAATTTCTGGAACAGACGCCAGGTGTTCACATCCCTGACAATTTACAGTGTATCTGAACAAGAGGTTCTATATAGAAGAGAGGCAAAACGTTAACGTAATCTTTAGAATTCACCGTCTCGCATGTTTTGGCGACCACCAAGAAAACATAGAGTACCGAACAATAGAAAGCAATGGCGGCCTCCTCTCTCTTCCACATACTGGTTGGTGCCGCTTTTCATATCCACTAATCGGGGAGTGATACAAATTATGTATGTTTTAGAGGTGGCCAGGTGTAATAAATAGTGTACCTGGATCATTGTGGCCAGATACTCTTTTTTCTCATAATGCAATGGCGCGCTAAGGTGAAAAGATGTATTCATTGATGCCGGTTTATTTAAATCAAGACGACTGATGTTCTTTCATTCGTTGTGTGGCCATGGTAAGACAAATTTACCCACCAAACATAGCACCAAACATCCAACAACTGCTATTTTTGGCGGATTGTTTGTACGAAATTGACATTATGGTGTGTATACAGCACCCAAACTGATAATTATTCCTGCAATATTCAAAATGTCGCGCCCAGCACGGACGACTGGTTTTGGGAATGCGTTTCAATCAAACCCTCACCAGACCCCCTGATCTGACATGTTTGCGACCAATTGAAAGCATGCAGACCGGGATTCAGGCAATGTACTTAAGGCCTTTGTATTAAGATATATAGTTGGGCCTGTGTCGTCATCAACCGTATGCTGAACTTGTTCAGCAGGATCAATCAAAAACCGCTGTTATTGCACCATGCTATTGGTATACAAAAAACACAAGATTATTCCAAGGTTGCACGCAACATAAATTGAATGGACTGCATTAGGGTATAGGACACCTGTTCCATTCTTTTGATCCTAGCCAATCGATTAAAACAGGCACAACCTCTATTGATCTGGCAGTGAAAGATGGATTAGCCGGAATACGCACATATACAATAGCAATGGTCTGTGAGCTGATTACAACAGCCTTTCAAGTCGTGTCCACATGGTCGGACTTAGTCACTTAATACCGGACATACACTACATGTCCGTGTGACTGATGTCCTACCACCCATCTGTCTATTGTGTTCTCTATTGAGTGCCTGTATGCACTATTTTTGTTTCAAGCACTGTACCAATGGCCTCGTCTAACAAGGTCCCACGGTTTATTCCGTACCTGTTGCTATGGTAGCCAGGACACTCTCGCATGGGTGACACTCAGTTACTTTACACCGTATTACTCCTTGTCGGTATAAACGTCGGACTTAAAGTTGCCGTGGGGACGCGCACTGATCGGAATCTAAATCCTGTCCGGTAATTACTATGAGCTTAAGATTCGTCGTCCCACCCGGACCACCAAGATATTTAACGGTATTAGCGCTTAGATCGCATGAAACTTTTAAGTCCATAAGCTTATTACCGGTACTAGCAGACCGTAAGTGGTCTATGGGAACTGGCAATCGGAGTTAAAACTTTCACACAAGAAGTTAGAATAATGATTAAAATATGAAAGAAATACTTGAAAAACATCGTTTACTTATGAAATCTGTTTTATTCATGCACAGGCACCTAAACACCGTTGGAAAAATCTCTCACAATGACCATTTTAATGGTGATTAATGGCAAACTCAAATTCATTTTGGGGTGAAAATGATACTTTCTCTGTGACAACCCCAAAAATAAAAACAAAAGTACTGTCCGCCGTGATGAAAAAGTGTTCCGTCATGTCATGATTTTCAATTTCAATTTTGTGAAGATCATTAATTGATTAAGTTTCACTTTTCATTCACACGTAGTGCAGGTCACGATGTCACGTTTTTTTTTTTTAATTTCTGACCTGCTAAGAAATAAACCACTTTGTACATTCTTTTGTCCATCACGTATGGACAATTTTGCATCAAATGCTAACACCGTGTGACAGAACTATTTCTGTAGAAATATTTTCTAATAGTTTTTGGTTTCCTTAGAATAAGAATGGTCAAGCTATAATATTACACAAAACCTTACAAAATTTGAAAGTAAAAAAACTAAGACCAAATTAATTATAGTGAAAAAGGTCCGTCTGTGATTTGTTTTATAATAATAACCCCTCCGTTACAAATGGCCTGATCCAAAGGTCTCCACCCTTGTAACTTTTTTTTTAAACCATGGAACTTGAGATATTAGGGATAATCCTTAAAGTGATTTCAACACATAAACCTGAAAATTACATCTTCACCTTGATGCTAACCCTAAACCGATAAGGCTTAACCTTGCTCGAAGAGACGAGGTAAGAAAAGCCTGTTTTTGGTTGTTAATTCGAAACATGCAGAATGCCGAGCTGGCTTTCCATCAGGGTGTAAACACGTAACTCTACCTCTAGTCAAGTGGAGCAAGGACCTGTAGATTTCTCCCTTGATTTGGAAACCATCGTGTAGGAATTTGAAAAACGTTTATGTCCCGCTTCGCTTCCGGCTTACTATTTCTTTGAGTGGCAAATGAAGAACGGTGTCAGCCTCTGCATTCTGTAAATCATAACTTCAAAACACCGGCTTCTCCCCTGGCTCTCCTCTTCTCTTTTATACTCTTTCCTCCCTTTTTCCTGCCTCCCTTTTTCTCCCTTGCCTTCAAATTTCTTCTCCCTCATTTTTTTCTCAAGGGTGGCCTGATCGCCCACTTCGGCACCCCGACTACGCGACTGCTTTCCGTGCTTTACGTCAGAAAAGACGAAAATGCCTCCGTTAGTTCCGATAGAACGCGTCCACAAGTACGTACTTACTAGTACCGGTCCTAACTTTATGACCGGACTTAAACCTGTTCTTCTTCGGCATTAAATCGTCGACTTAGGCCAAGTTATGTCCGATAGAGTTTAACCCCGACGCTTTAAGGGGGGCGGGGGGGGACGGGTACAACATACGGAACCTGAATGATGTAATAGGAAGTCCTTTGAGGTGTTTTCACATCAATATTTTTCTACTACAATTGCTGGGATTTATCCTTTTATATATTTCTTTCACCACCCCAGTTTCCATTCTGATACTTTGTTGTAAGAATAGAAATATATATATGGCCTATTGTTTCTATGCCCATTTCTGTCAATTCGTAAGTGTGTAAGGCCTATAATTAGTCAGGCGTTTTATGAACGTGTACGAAAACTTCATTATAAACGAAACTTTAAAAACATTCCTTTCGAATGAATATTATATTTAGCGGCGTACTGGTTCACATTGTGCACTTTGGGAAATTGCATTCTGGATTAATTTCATATAACAACACCAAAGTGTTCTTCGAATAGACTAAAGATGAGCTAAAATTACTACTATTTTGGTAATTAGAACGACCCCTTTTCCGGGATAATTGGCTTTTAAACAGCCCTCCTATATATGCGACAGTTGACCGAACTTTTCTTGATAGAGACTGCAAAGGAAGTAGCTGTCAGTGACATGAGAAGAAACTATTGCATGTTTACGGACAATTTCTGTGCGTCAATATCAATACATTCTTTTAATCATGCACGTTAGCATTTTAAGTTGGATAGTGCCGTGTGGATTATGAAGACTGGGCTTGTGTCAATTTTCTACAAAAGACTACATAACTCCAATCAAATGAACTTTCAATCAGACAAATGCACAAAATGAGTGCCAATTTATTGGTTTCGTTTGTGCGTGTTTTCAACATCGTATATAACTCTGTCGTAGTGCACATCTTAAAAATAAGTGAAGAATTTATTATTTTCAAGGAATTGACCATGAATTGGTCGGTGTAACACCAATACACTTAAGGTAATATGTTCCTTGTCAGACCAATTACTAACTACTACTGTGTCCAATCCTAATATATCAGGTATTGAGTCGAGCCAAGATGCTAGAGCACACCGCTAGCAAGACGCGTTTCTGGAATATTTTCATTTCCTTCATCAGTTGCACTGTTAGGGTTAAGGTTTTCTTTCTCTCAAACCATGCTTAGATGCTGCGCAACGTAAGTTCAAAATACTCACGCCTCAGTCCAAGCTTGAAGAAAGCTTTCTGAGATTTTGGGAGCTCAAGCGTACAGATATGCCTCGTGCCCTGGTCGTTTTCATTATTGAGACTTGGAATTTCTTCTGCCCCCGTCTTAACGGCCTTACCTCTGTTCACCTGCCCCCGATCCCAAGTCCGTGATTAACGAGTGGAGGTGTAAAATAATTGGCCATCATTAACATTTCGTTTCGCCGTTAGGGTCCGATAGAGTTAACCCGACGCGCGTCCACCTGCCAATTTATATCCAACACTAAAACCGATCAATTTAGAGTCCGGTATTTAAGTGACTTATGTCCGACCGCATGTGAGACGATTACAATAGGGTACAATAGGCGTGAGGGAATTAGTGGATTTTGTTTTTTTAATCCATCGACTTAGTTAATACCGGTAATACCGTCGTGTGGACACGACTCAAGTTAGGTAATCTGGCAGTATGATGCAGCATCCTTGTTCCAAAGAAATTGCCACCAACTGCCCCCCCCCCTGGAACGCTTCCATTTTTTTTTTCATGCCATTAAGTCCCATTAATGTTGTTGGGTTACGATCCTTTGTTGTGTAACTTGGGTGGTTAATGTAGGCTTCCGCTTCCGCTCCAGACCCTACCCCAGGTGTAAATGGGGTCAGATAAAGGTTGGGAGACTACATTTATAAGTTGTGATAGTCTGTGCAAAAAAACCCTACTCTCTATAGCAGCTTGTACAAGGTTGCAAGCATGCGTAAATCGACTCTTGTCACCGGCTGCCACCGACGGCACTTCTTCGCCTGCGAAGTCCATTCCTATTCATGCAATAACCCCAAGGCTTGTCTAGTATTTATAGTGCTCGACGCTAACAGCCCGCCGCCATGCGACATTTCGGCGTTAGTTGGAGGAATTTTGCCTGCTTCGTTTTGCCATCAAATAGCCAGATTCACGGGACCGGTCAATGTATCTAAATAACCGTAATACATGAGGATAGATTATTAAAGTAATGAATTGGCTAACAGTTGTTTCGTATTGAACTGCGAACTCCTTATTAGAAGAACATTTTTTTTTTGGGGAAAATTTTAAGAAGTGGAGACGGTCACAGCACTGTTGAAATTATTTTTTTGCCCCTGGGCACCCACTCAGATATATATATGAGCTACGCATCGCCTTTAATAACGGGGTGGAAAAGGGATCGCAATTTTTCGGCATCGACGTGCTTTTTGGGGAATAAGGGGGGTACACTTTGCACGTTTGGACATTAATGTTGTGTTTTTGGAACAACGCCCATCGCCATTTAGGCCTGGAGTAATGTTTAAGGACCTTAATTTAACATTCCCGAATTTGTTATTTGACACCGGAGCGTTCTGGAATATCCGCCCCGCATAATGATTTTATATCCTACACCACAACACTTTGTGCCTTTGTGTAATATCGTCCTTGTTACGGCGTGGCTTATCTCGTCGTCGAGAAATCTGTATTCCTTCGATATGGCAGGGGGTAGGACAGTGCCAACCTAACAGCAACACGCAACAAGGTCATTTCCAAGCGGGGGTGACTAGATTGTTTTTCACAAAACCCAGTACAACGAGATGTCAGGTATCCTCTGAGACCCAATGGACGAAGTCACCATAGAGGGTAGTCGAAGTGGCAGAGGAAGTCGATATCGTAAGAAGTGAATCTTCAGTTGAAATCTCCGTAAAACACGCGATTTTTCACTATTTCTTCACCCTTACGAAGCCAAGAATAATAATTCTCAGGAATCTTCAAACATCAAGGAAACCATTCAACCAGCATCAAATCGCGAATTGGCGGAATTGAACGCAAGAGTGAGTGAACAGAACATCAAATTCGCTCAATCCTGCATTCGTGTGCGTATACGGTTGTGTGTACGTGCTTTCCTATGGGAATTCGTTCACGTTGAAGGGCCGGAACTTCCAAGAAGAAGGTAAACAAAATATACAAATATGAAAAATACAGATTATCGGTGCATACCTCATCACTTCTCAAACTTCGCTTCAAAAATGCCTACCAAACCTAATACACTTGAACATAGGCGCTATGGCTACAGAGCTATGCACTCTGTAGCCAGGCGCACTTATACGCCCTAACCCCAACCCCCCTACTCACACCACCCCCGCAAAAAACATTGCAGCATCTGGATTTCGCCACGGCTGACTGACCTAAGTTTAAATGAACCGCGTTGCATTATATCGCACCTAATTAATCAGTAACTCTCTGTGTCTGGTATTGACATACACCGTATGCATGGTAGACACCAGCCAGTATCAATAATTGCTCAGAAAAAATTTATTTGGGCGAATTTTATTTTTTGTTAAACACAGTGGCAACCATGTCAGATCAACTGCTCGTATGGTATATAGTTTCTTCTCATAAGAGTGTTGCCAAAATACAAATTTATTTTTTTGGCCTTTAGTGGGGCCAAAAACGATATTTTTTGGCCAAAAATATGATTTTTGAGATTTTTATGTATTTGATATCTTCAAACCAAGTTTTATCAGAAAATTACCACTTTTAAGTAATTTGGACTATAATTATACTTCTTAAATACAATAAAAGATAATTAAAATAAAGAAAATAAAAGCCATTCCAGAGCATTTAAGGTCATTTTTCTCAAAATATTGTTTATTTGAACTTATGATGCACATACATGTTTAAAGTTAAGCACAAAAGCATCAAAACACATTAAAACAGTTCTGTTTGACCTAAAGTGTGAATGCTTTTACTTTTAAGTAGGAAATTACAGTAGTGATAACTTTAAAGGGGCAATCTATGATATACAATGAGTGCTATATCATAGATATTCATAGGATTTGGTAAGAAAATTGGTCATTCTGATTTCCTGTAATTTGGTAACTCTGATGAAGAAAGCATGTTTACAGGTTGAGGTCAAAAGGGATTACACTTGACTTCAGAAAAATATTTAAAATATTTAACAAAATTGGAACATGGTTTTTTTTTTTTTAAAAAAAAAAAAAAAAAAAAAAAAAAAAAAAAAAAAACACATTGGTAAAAAAAATCAAAGAGTTTACTTTTTCCATATTGTAGATATGGTAAATTAATGGAAAGCCACCAAAACCAAAACCATATTGGACCATGGTTTCTGTACATTTCTTCACGTCCAAAGCGCAAAGCCCATGAGGTACTCTCATCTAAATGTTCATACCTTTGTTTTTCCATTACCTGATAAAAACCCTAATCGTACCCACTGTGTGATCCTATTTCTTATAACAATTAGTCAATGGCAGTTTAGCGATTATAGGTGAAGTGGGGTGGGGACGCATTGCCCCCCCCCCCCCCCCCATGTGTCTGCATGATCAGGAAATAAGCTTAAGCCTACCGGTTGAAACAGGAAATTGTGAAAAGGAAAAGCAGAAATGGAGTAAAGAAAAAAGAGAGGGGAGGAAGAGGGAGAGAGGAAAGGATTGAGATTCAAAGGGAAAGACAGACGTTGAATGTGTGTAATGTTTAAAATATTGATTCCCCAAAGTAGCCTCCCCCATCAGATTATGAAGGACCGTCACGGATGACCAATTGGGGGGTCAAACTGGGTCTAAATTGCATAGGGTTGCTTACATTTGCATTCAAAGTTTCCGCGAAAAGATATGTGAACAATTTCGAACATTCAATTGAAAATAATGTTCAAAAGTTTGGGTTGTTGTTAGATTTCAAAATTTTATGATCTTCAGAATAAGAGATAGGTGGACATTTTCTGGGTTATTTGAAGATTTACACAAGGTATCAAAGAAAGCAGAAAGAATGTATAGAATTAGTGTAGTGACTTCAATCCAAACGTCTCTTGGCATATTCCAAAAGTTGATCGTGGACAGAGTTGAAAAATGGGTACCTATCTTAAGTTAGCATAACTTCTCAATGCCAAAGTCAAAATGAAAATTCAAAATTTTCTGTGGTGAAATAATCTTGTTTACATGTGATAGTCATATCCTCGGTAGATTATCACTGCTGTAGAAAACTTTAAATAAATCGAGTGTAATCTTTTTGACTCACCTGTAGTTTTAGATGAAAGTCAGTTTTAACCATATTGGTGTATATTGTAGTCATAATAATAAGAATGTAGTAAAAAAAATAAAAGGCGCATCCGCGCATTTAAGGTCCAGTTTTCTCAAAATATTGTTATTTCCAACTAATGATGTACATAACTGTTAAACGAAGCACAAACAGCATAAAAACCACATTAACACAGTTACTGTTGAACCTAAAGTGTGAAATGTTACTTTAAGTAGAAATTACAGTAGTGTTAACTTTAAAGGGGCAATCTAGGGGCTATTCATCGGATAAACATTCCATAGTGATTTTTGGTCCGAAAATTGGATTTCTGATGTCACTGTATTTGTTATGGGCTATATAATAGTCATAATAAAAATTAATGTAGTTTAAAAAAAAGAAAATAAATAAAAACATTCCAGAGCATTTA
>JAMKCH010020429.1:0-26667 GCA_023653785.1 Ophioderma brevispina | reverse complement strand
ACTACTTCAAAGATAAACGATTGTTTAGTTAAATGATTGTTAAACATTTTTGGAATATAGGCCATAGAGTTATTGTGCATGTATTGTTATTGGTTATCAATCATGTATTGGTGAAAAAGAATTTAGTAACAGTTAGTTCTTAATAGAGTTAAGTTAGTTTATTAACAAAACAAGAAACATCACAAAATATGCAAAAGGTTATTCTGGGGTCAAAAGAACACTTGCATTGTGGAGACGAAACATTGAAAAATGCCGAATCAAAGAAACAGCATCATAGCAGCAAAATAACACTTGTGTTGTTACCACGGTAACTTATTTTTAAAGAATTTGCCATGCACTCATTGGGCACATTTTTCATTCATTGTTTTTAACATGCACAAGGAGCAATTGCGAGGTGATGAAGGCTTGGGACTCTTCATTTCAAATAATTTTGCAAAGATTTGGCTAAATCTCAAAACTGTAACTGCATAAGCCACAGATTTTATGGATCTGGAAAAATTGAAACTCATCTTTATGACACAGTCAAGTTCCAAATGTAAAATGGATTTAATTAAAATACTTGAACCCTAAAAAAAATGAAAGATAAATACGTTCACAGCCTGAACATAAGGAGCTTCTGATGAAAATAATCAATACAAATTAATATTTATGTACTTAATTTAATGTCAGCAATTTAACATGTTCAATCTGTACTTTTTAAAATTTTAGTTTCATTTTGGTTCTGTACACTAAAATTATTCAAAAGGTCAATTCTTTCATGTTTAAGTAACCCTGGATTTATGCATCATGAAAACTTGAAAAAATATTATGGGCATGTTATATTGAGGGAGGGGTCAAAGGTCAGCTTGGCATTCAATGGAAGCCTCCAAAATGCAAATGCAAATTTGTCCCAACGAGACTTACATCTCAGAGGGGTGCCACTCTTGCAAACTGAAGAAAAGAAAGAAAACAAGAGAAAAGGAAAAACAAGGGGTGGAAAAATGTTGGGAAGACAACACATTACAAAGCTGGTATGGAAGTCAAAGTTTTCAGAGGAAAATTTTTCTTATAATTGAAAGCTATTTTTACCAAACTTGAAATTTTATTTATGTCAATTATTTATTACTATCTTGTCCATTATAATTATGTAACTTGTACAATTATTTTTTTTAAAAAGCAAACTTTTATTTAAAAGAGGGCACATGTGGTCCAGCGGATATGACTGCCGACTCATGATCCAAAGGTCATGGGTTTCGAGCCCCCTTGAGGCCAATGTGTTGTGCACTTGAAAGCACTTTATTTGCTTGCTCGTCGACCCAAGTGATATTCGGGTACGGCTATGGGGGAATTACTATAAAGTGCTGATAGGATTTGTACGCTTGGCCAGCTGCGCCTGGTGAAGCAAAATGGATTGTGACGATTTCTGACGGCAGCGTAATAATGATAGCAACAGCGTCGTGATCTTGAAGGATGGCTCTTTATATAAAAGCCAATATTTATTATTAAAATAAATAACCTTATAAAAAGGATATTCTTTCTTCAAATTTACCCATAAATAATTGGCTTTGTGGGATAAGTGGGGAGGTTTCTTTCGAATATATTCACAATCAAGGTGAAGTTTTAGTGCTTTTCGAAGATTTTGTGGGGTTTGTTGAAAGCAGGGCGTGGATTTTTGCGCATATCACATACCAGTATTTTACCTTGAAGTTTTTCCACTAATAAATGAAGAGGCTGTGAATGATAAATGACAAGTCATCGCATGGGGTGAAAAGGAACAGGAGAGGACGCTTTGGATAACCCTTCCAAATTTTGGTATTGATTCATGTTTTAGGCCCACCGTATTAGTCTTCACACTTAATGCATTTGTCCAAATGTTAGGTTTCAGTTATGAATTAGTTTATAATATGAAGAAAATTTTTTACTCTGTCTTTTTGCCCACTATACCACCAACCCTCACATTAATCTCGCCATTCCATACTTTGCACATGAGCACAGTGACCATGAGCCCCATTGACCAACACCCCCCCCTCCCCCTGTCATTCAAAAGTGCCTGAGTGCACAACAACAAAAACACAAACAGAAAGTTGGATTGTCTCAGGGGAATAAAAACTGATGAAGTAACATATATAGGAAGCAAAGTGGAAGTTTATTGGCGAAGTTTCAACATGGCAGTTGGTAAACTTCAGTTGCCATGACATACCAACCATGAGAAATTTTAAACAAGATAGTAAATCAATGCGATGTTTCTTTTAATAATCTTCATACTCAACATTTTTTAGCATGAATATTTTGTAACCTTACTTGTCTGGGGTTGCTTCTTCATGAACCAGTCATATCCACTCCCAAGGACATTGCATACACTGAGGGACCACCATCTTACATAAGGAAAATGATAAGTGCACAAGATAACAATGAAATCATCTGTAATTTGCCTGTGAAAGGGCATGAGTTTTTTTTGCAAACTTGTATGTAAGCATCTCTGATGCATGCTGACATTGTCCACTAACCGCAATTTGGCTTGGTCACACGAGAGCCGCTAGATATCCTTGGTGCCTGGTCCCCATTATGATTTTGGAAAAGTTTTAGTGGTATTGTCCCCATTCTTTTCAGTGAATGGGGCTCCTCAATGAATTTCCGATGCAACCTAAGTTTTAAAACAATGACGAGGTTCCATATTGCTGACTTAGGAACATATTATTGACACTATCAGGGGCATAGCCACGATGGGCATACGGGGCAGAGTTCCCACATCGAAAAAGTTATGATGGGATCAGAAGAAAAATGACTGATCTTTATGCTAAATCAGTCTTCTTGTCCCTTTTTGCTTGGACTGGACATTTTTTTTGCACCTCCTGGAGTTTGGCCCCCCGTCGACATAGATTGCTGGCTACTGCTTCTCAGTTTCACATTTACATCAGTGATCACACAGATAAATCCTTTTCCGAAGCACAGTGCATTGGGTTTAAGTTGTCACTCATTTGTGAAACGCAAATCAGCACGGATGCTTACAAACCAACCACTACTAAAATCAAAATACCTCACACCTATTATAAGAAGCATTCTCATTGATATTTCACCAGACTGTTCTTCCACGTATTGTCTTCTTTCTCAACACGCCTGCACCCAGGTACCCCTGCAGTTTGTGCTACACAGCCCCTTTCAGACATTGCTTAGCGGCACAAACCATCATCATGCTGATGATACACTGTGATAAGTGACAGTCTTATTTTGTTACGTCCCCCGACTTCAAATGGATTTAAAATGGCTGCCATCTTTTGAAGTTGCCATATAACACAACCCTAATAGGGTACCATTGACCTCATACTTTGAGTATATTTTTAAGAGTATTGCCTTATTCACTACTGTATTCAAGACTGCTCCCAATTCAAGACAAACGGGCAAGAAACTTGAATAAAATAAATACGGAAGGCGATAGAAGGACGATACAACTGGATTCCTAATTCTACTTGAGAGGTTCTTAATCTGGTGTGTCATGGAATCTGATCAAAGCCATTGTGTTGAATATTGCCCACTAAAAATAGGCTTTTCATTATTCATTAAAATACAAAGTTGCCAGACCTTAAAGGGGCTTTAAACCAAAGTTGTAAATTGTGCTTAGAACAAAGAAAATTTTGTCAAGAAATTTTCTATCATTAAGAAAAATCTGCTTAGTTGGAAATGGAGTAAACTAAGATAATAATGCAACAAACGTCTGCAAACATTGATCACTGCCCTGAGAAATAACTTCCAAGATGCCATCATAGTGTGCTCAGCATTTTTGCTGACAGTTTAACCTGAAGGCTGAATCGTTTTTTCATAACGGCAACACACTGTGACGTTTGTTGAAGTGGCACTTTATGAAAGCCAATATATTAATTCCGTTTCACCTGTGTTGACCTTTCATTCGTATTGTAAATAATGAAATAATTTTGAAATTATGGAAAGCATGAGAATGTTCCTTAGATGAAATGAAACAATGTCCACGGTCAAAATGTTGTCTGCATATGTGTCCTACTTTATTGTCCAGTAATATTTGCATCAATATATTAATGAAGCATGTTAAGGACTTTAAAAACAATAGAACATGGAATATCACTCTGTGACAGTATCTAATGAGTAAACTGCATTAAAAATTTTTAAAAAAAGAAAAAACCTAAAAAATTAAAAAAAAAATGTGCATTAAATTCAAATTCAAAGATTACAGTTGAAATGTTTGCGACGAAATGGGTGTCAAACACACAAAATTATAAACACACATAAACAACAAACAACAACCCCCCCCAAAAAAATAGCACCCACCACCAAAATGTTGAACACTCACTGCACTCAGGCCCACCTAAATTGACATAACCCATCACCATGGATTGTTTTATTGCATGCAACCATAAATACCTGTGGTGAGGACAGCATCTTTTGGATGTTCTCAACCCGCCTCTCTCGTTGGACCCTTTCCTCTGGAGACAGGCCCGTATCATCCTCTGAGTCGTCTTCAAGAGGGTTGTACCGTTCTGTGATAATATCGTTGGGCTGGGATTCCCAAGCTGGTAAAACGATTGAATTCATTAGAGTGAGGTAAACACACAATCCATAACCGTTGTATGAATGTCTTTTTTTTTATTAACTGTTGCAGGGTCTGAAAAACTAATTGAACGTGCCTATCAATAATCACAATTTATCAGTCTAGATATTTTCAATATGGCCATGATTTGAGTCCAATGCAAAATCTATTTCTCATTGGCAAATTCTTGCACAATGTAATTTGTTGTGAAATGCAGTTTATCACATTTTCTATACGGTGACGTGTAAAAATACGCAATTTTTTTTCCAAAAATATAACAGTATTATAAATGCATCCTTTTTCAAGATATTAATTTCTACATGTAGCTCTGTCCTTAACTTTTCAATTCTGATTGTGATGGAGCTCATTCATGCAGTATTTTTGTCCACATTCCACAGTTTGGTGATCGTTTTTTCTGCTGATCGATACGATAAAACGCCATTTGAAATGGTTAGTGCCATGTGTATTAACTTGATTGAAAGTCAATCTTGCCATTAATCATACTATTAACCCAAGTCAAAAGTGAATATGGGTCCAAGACTGGCATTGCAATCTGTTGTGAGTTTAAACCGATAAATCACGAAAGGGCTGTCCAAATCAGCAGCATTTCAAATCAGAGAGCACTGACAACTTGGATCTTTTGGGGTGCTAAGACTATGTTCATCTGGGGGATGCAGAAGAAACAACTATAAATGTTAACCTGTGAAGTGTTAAAATATAAAACATGACCAAAATGGCCGGAACGCATGTATGAAGCATGTGCGTTAAGACCACTTGGCTACTAATGGTGATCTATAGTGAAGACCAGAAAACAAACTAGCATGCCAAGGTTTGAAAGGACAATTTGTAAAGAAAGGAGAGAGAATTGAAAAAGAATTTTTCCTATAGCTTTCTCTGATTGTGGGAATTTGAATTGTGAATTTCTAACAAATTAATCACTTTTATCCAGTTAAATGTTTTTTTTTAAATTTTGGGTAACATGCTCACGGGTTCCAAAAATGTAGTGTGTGGATTTGGTGCTTTAAAATTTATAGACACTCTATTTACACTTAGTTTCATAACAAAATAGTATTTTATTATTTCATAATGAAAATAATGTATTACAGGTGGGTACATTTTTAAGCACAAAATCAACTCTAAATATTTAGTTGAGATTTCGAAAAATCTATTTTGACTGATGAGAATCTGGATTTAGGAGTGGAAAAATATTATGCCCATATTTGGAAAAATTTCCAGACTGTGATAGGGAATAGGGAGAAGTAATAAACCATATTTAACATGTTCCCGGACTTTGGGATACTTCTAGCCCAGATTCGCTCAGCGGTTTCAATTGTTTTTAGAGCAGTGAAACTGAACCTTAATCAAAAGATAGCGAGACATAGCAATTGCGAATGCAGTTGCCCTAGATTCTAGCAAGAGGGGTCTGACCAAGGCGGTTTTTCAATGAAACTGCAACCCGATATAAGCTTGTATGCCAACCACATGTGTGCAGACGGGAGGTCAGTAATTGGCCAATTTTTTATCCCTAAAGTCCCTGGTGCGTGAGGCCATGAATTGTCTAGCACAGGTCCAGGGAAAAGTGTTAATGATGGCAAATGCTTCACCCCATATGTTGTCATAAGAATTCACCAAGTAAATCCAAAGACAAAATTATTTGGTGATCATTGCAAATTCTATGCGATAATTTCATACTGTGCATTTACAACCAAACTGTATACGACTACTATTAGTCTACATAAGAAATCTGAGTGATTATTATTATCATGGGCAAAAACCACACTTGTTGCAGGGAAACTGAGTGAGGCCGTTTGGGTTCAAATCAAAAGTTGCAGTACCTCGGGAGGAGTGTGAAGGGGGATTGTGTCAACTTACACGAAATGTTAATTAACCATTTCCACAGTGTTGTTATGTTACTGTACACACTTCTCTTTAAAAACAAAGGCGATTCTCGAACCCATAGTTGTAGCCTGCTTTGCAATCAACCTTTTCTTTACTCTCTGTAAAATTTCCTCTAATGACCTTTGCATTGGTATGTGACCTTTAACCTATACCATGACATGCAAGTCTTTATGGTGCACCTCTACGACTGAATTATTGTGGTAATTTTAAGATGGAGTTTAAGGTGTCCCATTGCACAAGGCACAAACATGTTTTAAAAAATAAAGTTAACTAAAACTTAAACATACAAACATACTACAGTTTGGATTAGTAGGTGAATCCCTGCCACAAAATGGCTTAATTATCCCAGGTAAGGTATCCAATAAAAAATCTTAAACAGCTGTGAAAATGTAGGCGATTTCATTGGCTGATGCCCGGTTTCCATTAAACGATGAACCCGGGCTGCATATTAAAAGTTTTTTTTATGTTAAGCGCTCCGCGTAATACCACGTTTTGCTACTTTCCGCGCCTGCCACGTTGCGTATGAAATCGTTGCGTTCAGCGAGGTTTTGTTCGATTGTTGTCACTGGGTGGTGACAGTCCTTTTTCTTGTTGTATTAAAGCCGTAAAGCATCGTGAAATTGGGTTAAAGATGACCTTAAATGATAAGCGTGGAAGAATCTCTCGGGCCTCCGGCCTCGTTCTTCCACTTAAAATAATGGTATCGCCTTGGGTTCAATTCGTTTCGTAAAGAGAGTACCGGTTCCCCCCAAATCAGCCCTTTATTCTCTAATGTTTCACAAGTAGGCTACTAAGTTATGTCAGCAATTAGTGAAATGATTATAAGTGGCTCCTACATGACCTTTGACACCACAAATATAAGTATACCCCATGTCACATACATCACAAATCATTGCTGCTATATTATGTCAAAATAGATGTCCTGAGAGAAGTGCTCCTCATTTGGCTTACAAAAGTTTGAATATAACAAATGAAATAACCCATTATGCTGTAGATTAGTGCAGAGCATTGCCAGTTGAACCCCATTCAAATATGCATGAAATTACACCGGCAAGCGTGCCATTCATGACCTTTAAAATCTTCACCGGAAAGCTTTGGGTCAGCCCACGCTATGAAGTTAAGAGTTAAGGGTTGGTTATTAAGTATTGTTAAAATATTTCCAAAATAAAAAGAGGACAATTTGCAAGGAGCTTGCTTATGGCATATCTGCTAGTTGAAAGGAAGTTGTCTTTGATCAGGACAGTATCGGGCAATTTGAAAATTAATAGCAATCAATAACAACGGATACATATAGAAACCATCAATATTCTATGTCAAATACATTGTATAAACACGCTATCCTTGATTATTATTACATCAGCAGTTCTTTCCATGGGGGGAAATTGTTGTTAAAGTTTAAAACAAACAATGTTTGACGCGTCTGAATATGTGACAAAGTAATATTATAATCCTGAATATGATGCCCTCCTTCCTAGGTTATTAACAGAGGAGAACACTTTGGACAAATTACCATTAACCTTTAGCCCTGAAGGCAGTCTTATAGGTATAACAAGAGAAGATATCGTAGCTGCCCACAATGCATTGCTTCCATTTGGAGGTTTTGTACAGGACTGTGTGAATCCGTTAGTGGTGAAACATAGCTCATTAACAGTAAATTGATCCACACTTGCATTTTAATGTTTAAAAATCTCTAACGATTCCCATGACTACCTGTCAAAAATCTCCATTTGGAAGCAATCCTCAGGGGAAGCTCACTGATATCTTTCTCTTGGTGATAGCACCTGCATATTGGCTTCTGAGAAGGCATCCCATAACACTGAGCCAAGCTATACTTTAATCAGTACCAAATAGGCAGGCCTCTTGACAATGTGCAGAGTAAGATTAAAGGTGCAATGAGAGATTTCAAATAACAGGTGTCCCAAAAAAATGTGAAAATTCTGATTTTGGCACTGGTGTGTAAAGCTCTATATCAAAAATATCCTCATCTGTAAGGATTAAGCTGAGAACTGTTTCCTTGGTTTAAAAATTGTGAAATTTCTAATTTCGTATAGGAGCAAATACGAAATTCAGCCTGTTTTCTATTGAAATATAATCATGTACAAATCTCCATTTGTTTTCATTTTAAGTTATTTCTGTAACCAAATAAAAGGTAGGGAATCTATTGAGTGTCTAATCTATATGAGATCATTACATATCACAGAAAATATGGATGACTTGAAATTTCTCGTTGCACCTTTAAAAATCCCATCATGGAGAAGTTCATTGTGAAATTACATTACAGGTATACAGAATGATCAATTGTGACTTTCCACAACTGTCTTAGGCTATTTCCCCAAAATTTCACTGGTGGGAAAAAAGTTCCCTCATCAGTTTTTTAAGGGAACTTTTTTTCACTGCATTGGTATCTTGCATCGCAACGTCACTCACGGTGATCAATCTGACCCGATCAGCGACCTGACTTTTGGCATTGCAGCACTCATCTATCAGATCTCCTGCTTGATATTTGTGTTTTCCTTTCACCACTGGGCAATTTCTGTTAAATTTGTACTCAAAATGGGGAGTTTTTTAGTTAAGCTAGTTGTTGAAGCACTGGAGCAATTACTTGATGGTGTAGATAGTGCTGCCATAAAACAAATATGTCTAGAGCAGTTCGAGAAATTTGTGGGAGAGAGAGCTGCGATTGACTGCTCTATATTTGTGAAATGGTGCAAAATATCTCCCTTTGCTGCCTAGAGACCATGAGCTACTATTTTCCTTTGACCTTCGGTCTTGGAAAAATAGTAGGCCCATGGTCACTAGTCAATTCATAGCCTTATGTCATTTGCCTCCTTTTCCAAACAAACGATAGAACAGTCTAGCACAGCTGTTTGACCCCATACAAATTGTCTCTTTTATTTTTAGAACAATTTTAAGCAGTGGCGACACACTTTTGACAACTGATATAAGTAGGGACATGCAAGAGCTATCATCTCTGAAAAAAATCAGACAAATCCATTGCGGGAATATGCCAGATAGGCATCAAAGGTATTGATTTGTTGTTATAAGCGCCCTCTATATGCCCATTCTCCATAGAAATACGTTGAAAACTAGATTTTTAAGAAAAATCATATTTGCCCGCAATGAAATTTCGTAAAATTCACACAGAATGTAGTTAGTGGACTAAATATTCCAAATCAGTTGTCAAAAGTGTGTCGCCGGCGTTTATATTTGTTTTATTCTGGTTTTGTCATAATAAATGAGACTTTCAAACAGCTGTGCTAGGCAAATACCTCATTCTTAAAATGCACCTATTTTTCACCCTACGAATGAAAGCCTAACAATTCCTGCTTATTTTGGTATTGATCAAAGTATAGGCTTATCTACTGAGCAAAGCATAGCCTTATTGGAATGCATTTTTCAACTTTAATTATGGTATGAATTTAAATTTAAATTTCAAAAATTTGAACTCAGGGCAACTTAGGTTCTCTACAGGGCCCATAGGGTTAATGTATAGAAACACATGCTTCTTTATACTCAAAACACAACAAGTGAAATCTGGATGAAATAATGAGAAACCTGTGCGTCAGCGGAAAAGAATTGCTCTCGTAACCATCGGCGCTTGGCCCGGTTGTATGTTAGCGGCACAGAGTGGCGATGGAACTTTAATAGGTGAAAAGAAATAATGGGAGATAATATGGGAGAGAAAGAAAACAATCGTGACAACATGCAGAGGAAATAAGCACAGATGATATGGACCCATTTTTTATTTAATTACCCATAATGCTCTGTAAACATACTTTTTGTTTTAAGGTACGCATACGCAAGCTGAAATCGCAAATGTAGGCATGTGTGATGTGTGCAAATAGCTGTGCAAAAATGACATCACTCTGTACTACTTGCAAGACTAGCAAAAACAAACACGAGTAAAACAAATGTTGGAATCCACAAAATGCAGATATTTGTCAAGTCTGATAATGGCTTTTAAAAAGGTCCATTTAAAAAGTTTAAAAATATTACGAGGACAAACCAATGACATTGCCTGAAATCACAAAGCATTATGGGTAAAGTGGGGGAAAAGGAGATCAACTGAAATTGAAATTTCTGAATTGGCCCTTTGTATTTTATGTTAAGGCAAATATGATTGAATGCTTGGGTTACTTTATAGAAGTATTAAAGGACTTTTTCTAGCAGAGGTTGATATTAAATATTAACACAGAAGCTGGTTATCTGTAGTCTTAGTTGCGTCAACTTGTTGTTAAAAAAATGCGAGCCATACTACCCTACAATCTTACTTTCATACAAACTAAACAAGAACTATGACCTTGTCTTTTGATGACGGTGCAATTACCCGAATCACATCAAGGGGTAAAACTAAGTTATCCACACTTACCAGGGGCCTCCACCTGTAGACTCATCAAAGCAGTAGTACTGACTTATAATCCTCTCGGGCCATCTGCGAGCCTCGCACTTGCTGAAAATCAACATCATCGTCATCTGCCGCTTGGGTCGTTAGTGCCTCTCAAGGGTCGTTAATATCAGATGTCATCACGGATACGCTGTAGTATGTAGTAAGGGACAGCATTGGCATCTTCATCGTTATAATTTGGCGGATCATATTGAATTATTTTTTGCTGCCAAAAAAATAACTGTTTGAGCTTATAATCAGTCGTCAAACCCGACATGTGTCGCCTACCGTGACAGGTTTTTGTAAATGATTAGGCTCATATGACCTTGACCTTGGTATGGGACCTTTTGACCGCATCAACAAATGAGGGATCCAATGTTGCAACCCTATGACTCAAGTTTGATTCCAATTGAACTTTTCAATTGAATCAATTTTACATTTTCAGCCTATCTTACAAACTTGACCTAACATGACCTTTGACTTTGGTATGGTGACCTTTGACCCTCATTAGCAATGAGGGATCCATGTTGAATCGGACTCAAGTTTGGTTAACCCTCAAATCAAAGACTTGCAGATATTACAGACAAATGTTAACCGTTTTCATATCAACAGACTCAACAGCAAAAGACAATTAAACAGTGGACAAAGTGATCCGCTCATGTGTCAAGGCAGGCGACCAAAAATGAGGACCTGAATCCAATGGCTTTTTACTTGGACCCCTAAAAATAACATAATATGAATTGTTTAACATTCCTACTTTCGGTTTGTTCTTTTTAAAACTGCGTCTGTAGGCACAATAACAATCAACAGTTAAAAAACATTAGGTCACTGACTTGAAGAATTATGTTTGCTTTTAACTAAACAAAGCCATCTCAAATGAGTTAAAAATTAAGTATTTTAGTAAGTTCGGCAAAGCATTATCATCCTTAAGTATTATCATGCATGCCTTGGAATGACGGCACCCGGATCGGGGGAGGGCTGTGCCCATTGAGCGAGGAGCAACGTTTGAGCTTCGCATCAACTGGGAAGCATTTGATCAGTGGTTTGTAGTGAATTTCATGCAAGTCAGATGCCTGAAGTGCAAGATTAGGAAGAGACTGCGGCCTGTAGTGCGTGGCATCGGTGTCACACTGGACTTCCAGAGTCAGACTGCGGTGGAGCACGAGCAGTGGATAAGAAGAAAAGGGAGCAGAAATGTTCATCAAGATATAGATTACAGAAAGTTAATGGCACAGGAGGGGACATTCAGAAACGAGGGGGGGAAGGTGCAGGCGGAGACGAGGGATCAGGAAGCGGAGGGTGAGGAAGGGATGGAGAATGAAGGAGGGAAAGATGGAGGGGGGTAGGTGAGAGGAGGGGGCAGATAGGGAGCTAGGGGAGGAGAGGAGAGTGAAGAAAGTGGAGGTGGGAGAATAGGAGCAAGGTGGGAAGGAGTAGTGAGGCCATGGGGAGGGGGAAAGGATTGGGGAGGAAGAGAGAAGAGAGAGAGAGGGGGAGGAGGGGTGGAGAGGAGGAAGAGAGAGAGAGGGAGGAGAGAAGAGGAGAGGAGGAGGAGATGATGGAGATGAGTGAAGAGAGGGAGGTGAGGGAAAGATAGGAGAGAGAGAGTGAGAGGGGAAATGGAAAGATGGAGAGAGAGAGAGAGT
The DNA here is from genome assembly GCA_023653785.1 of Ophioderma brevispina. NCBI lineage: Eukaryota > Metazoa > Echinodermata > Ophiuroidea > Amphilepidida > Ophiodermatidae > Ophioderma > Ophioderma brevispina. The sequence continues at coordinate 14,201 of JAMKCH010020429.1, read as the reverse complement.
GAAATGCGATGAGAGGAGAGTGAGAGATAGTGACAGAGAAAAACGAGAGGAAAGCAAATGATACTAGTATATGAAAAATTTATTGTTAGTATTGTTAAAGAAATGAAATTACATAGAGGTGCAGATAAGGAAAGGAATAAAGGAGAGATCATGGCATAGATTTGGGGTAACAATTATGTGTGGCGATAAAGATAGCAATTTCAAGGCCACAAGAATTCAACAACTTAAAAAGATAGGGTAAAAGACATGTGTTTCAAGTATTAGTACAGAACTGATTAGAACAAACCAAAATTAAGAGAAGCTTTTGTTAGTAGTGCCAAGTCTATGAAATTCAAACTCAGTTTTGGCCACTTCTCAAAGGAGATTTGTTTACTGTGATTATTAACCATTTAGTTCACCATCACCAAATAAATCATTAGCATTTCCCAAGAAGACGGGTAAAAGATTATGGTATTAGTTTTCTGAAATGAGTCTTTGTTGTTAACTGCAAATGAGGAGGCTGGTTTTATGAATGAATGAAATGAAAACAATGCTACTTATGCTTTGTGGAGTACCAATTGTTAGTGGCAAGAGCTGTAAGCCAGCCATAATCACAAAATTTCCAATCTGGTTGGACACAATTCATTTTGGTATCTGGAGAACACACACTTTAAAGTATGGCCTTGTGTCCAAACCAAAATAACAGACATCTTAACAAGAGATTAAAGGGCCCCCAAACATTTAAAAATTATATAAAATTGCATAAATAGCATACAAAAATGTGGGATCTACCAAATTGTACGGCCCATACAAAAGGAATTTTAATCAAATATCTGTTAAACCGCGATGAGCGATAGGACGATTGCATGCTGTCCTAGGGTAGTACTACTCCTGGGGGATTGAATATGTTACCCATCTTCTGTTCTGGTGTTAAATACTTAAAATTTGCATGGGGTTGAATCAATATGACTGTCAATGAGGAAGACGATCATCACCTATCTGCACAGCAGATGTAGCCAACTCAGAGGTCAAGGACTTCAGTCTCAGGGTCCTATGTGCAGACAGCAAGAAAAAGAAAGATCTTCCTGTCACGCAAAGGGGACAAGCTTGGACGGCCTGCAATAAACTTACCCCAATGATGCACTTCTGGTATCTCCAATTCAACCAAGCTGAATTCTTTAGAGCTGTGTAGAGAGTACCTTGTTATATGGATCTGAAGACCTGACTATGAAGAGAACGAGTTACAGGAAGACTGGATGGCCCCTACACCAAGCTTCTATGCGAGTACAAAACATCATCCTGGGAGTGAGCACAAGACCAAAGCACAGATATATGAGATATCCCTCCAAGTTAATCTTATGTTCCCAACGCCGGCACGATTGCGGTCACTGTCCTCGTGCGATTGACCAAGTAGTTTCAGACGTCACCATGTTGGAAGTTAACCATTCCAAAACAGGGGTCGTCGCCCTGTAACTACATTGATGTGAAGCTCGAGACATCCAGCAGGATCCATCTGACATCCCACTAATGACAACAGGGACATTTGGCGATACATGTGAACAGCATCTCGGCTGCGGCCGTAGATAGATAGATAGCCTCAATATGGATCCGGCAGTACATAATTAATTAATACTGTTTGCTGAGTTGCCCTTCCTACCATTACCTTAGGCTTAGCTTATACGAGCCGTAGAAAAAACTGCGCGGAGACAGTGGCGGGGACTGTAGTTGTTATAATTACTTTCCACCACGAACTCTATTCACAAACATCACAAGCTACAGTACAATTTGGGAGAGGGCCATCGTAGTCTAGGTGTAATCTCAAAAATTATGTTATTACATTTCTTTATTGAAAAAAAATAAGGGTTTTCGGGTGTTACAGTCCATCTACTTCTACAAACTATTTTCGGTTTACAACAAAAAAAACTTCTAGAATAACTGATCCACATCAAGATCTGAATCTGATAGCACGATGCGATCGCTATTCAGGCCATCTCTTATGATAAGTGATTCCGGGCGGCAAATGCTGATCCTAACAACATCCAGTAAGATATATGTACAATTTTAAATTTCAATTTAATTTTTTAGGTTTTTTCTTTTTTTAAATTTTTTAGTTTTTTCGTGTTTGTGTTTTTTTTACATAGTGGTATGAATGAAGTATATGCAGTTATAGGACTACTCCCACATGTTTGCACCAGATATGAAAATATTCTCCTGGAAAGCAATCAATTTCCCTGTGCTGCACAGATCATGCTTATCACCTCATATCCTTGGTGCAATTTTTGTGAAGTGCTGGAGTATACCCTAACCAGATTTTAAAGGGCATTTTGCAACTCACATAGCCTCGGCCCCAACTTACCTAAACAAGAATTATGCAATATGTAATTCAATGGCGCCCCACATCTGTGGTCAATCACATTTAATGAACATATGCAAATGAGCTCATTAATAATATAATCCGTCCAAAGTATACAGTACATGACCTCATCGTGTATATCCACCAGCCACGTTTGAAGTCATTGACCATCGGGGAGTCGGTAGAGTGGATAATTTCATCTGCCCATGTAGACATCCACCCAGATAAGCATCCATCCATATGGGCATTCACCTTCATGACAAATGGCCCTCAATAACATATTGTGGGGCCATAAAAGTTGAGCTTTTTATCACCTGAACCACAGGTAACTAATATGAATATGTGCCTTAAATTGGAAAAGTAAGCAAATTTGATCCTCTCTGAATGAAACTAGCAATGTGTAATGAATTTTGCATAAAAAGACGGAAATACAAAATTGGGCCCATGGCACAATGCAATCACAAAATATCTGCACCATAACACAAAGCCCACCATCAGAATTAACTTAATTTTGGAAAATGAGATTTTCCAAGGATATCAATTTAAAACAAAAAAATACATCGGTCCTCGGAAACGCTTGTGTCACATGCAATCGCGGTTGATTTGTGAATGATGGCTTCACATTGACCTGACCTGATATGTGACAGTTGACCTTATAAACAAATGCAGGTTCATTCAACTCCATAAAACCAAAAAGATTGGTTCCAATTGAACGTTTTCATATGAGGTGAATTTTACATTTCAGCCTATCTTGCAACTTGACCTCAACCATGCCTTGACCTTGGTATGGGACCTTTGACCTCTAACAAATGAGGTATCCATGTTGACCTATGACTCAAGTTGGTTTCAAATTGAAACTTCAACTTTTCAATTGAAAGTCAATTTTACATTTCCGCCCCTTTTACAAATTGACCTTACATAACCTTTAACCTTTCGGTATATGGACATTGACCTCATCAACAACATGGGGAATGGCCATGTTGAACCTGGACCAAGTTTGGTTTGTAAATCCATCAAGAGTATGTAGATATTACAGGCAAATGATTAAACCTTTTTCATGACAGACAACAGACATCCACAGACATCATTCGACAGATATCAACAATAGTGGACAAAGGGATCCCTAGTGTCTTCCTGCTTAAGGCAGGCGACCCAAAAAGTGCTCGGATCATAAAAAACACTGGAAAGAAGCAACAAGAGTTCACATAATTATCTTAATAAAGACATAATTTGTTTGTTCCTACAAATTAAATTAATCGCATGTAATTTCAGGTATCTGCAACAATAATGTTATCAACTTACCATTGCTTGCCTCCTTGGCATTATGTCCTCACCATTCACAAGCATTTCATTCCGTTTATTTCTGGCCTGGAGGATGGATGCGCGGAATGCATGGAGAAAACACTTCCAAAGATTAATGCTCAATAATTAATTCACAAATGCCAAACAGACGAACAGATTGGGTTTTATTCATAAACCTATAGGTTCAAAGTGTTAAACCACAAGAAAGATACAGTTTGATTGATTCTGCACCTTTGTGGTTATAGAAGTGGATTTTTGCACATTTGGAACCAATATTACAAAAGTACTATCATAAAGGATCAAAATCAGGGAAGTATTTGGATTCTAATATGGACTTTGGTGGGTGCATGATACAGCATCTTTGGTTTCCACAACGACGTAAATATAAACCCAGACCCGAAGATTCCCCGAAAAAAAGACTTTTATCTTTCTGACTCCCTCCACAGTAACCAAAATCAAGGTGCCCAAAAGTATAAATGAGCATACGCACTATTATCATAGTTTTGGGCACCACCATATTTGGTTTAGTATCGTCTATTTGGGAAAATCTTAATGCATATTTGAACACGCGGTATTTACGTTCGTCACACTTTAGAGAGCTGAAACACAAACAAGAACAACCGAGCCACATGCTATTCATCGGACTCAAATATCTCTTTGCCTAAGCAAAATTAACAGGGGGGTCATCAGAGGACTTTTGTTGCATTAGGATGCAGGAATCGTTTAGATGCAGGTTTTCTTCCATCGATTGATTTTCGCATATTATTGCAGAAAAATTGGTCGATCGGACAATGGAACACTGGGGAAAGGCAACATTGATAACAACGCGCGACGCACCAATTTGAGGTGCGTGTGCTTGTGCAGTAAAGCGACGACGCGGGCTGGTAGGCAACAAGGATGCGCGCGGGGGTGGAGTCCCGGCTGCCGCGAGATGTGAGAGAAATCGGTTACGCTGCTGGCCTACGCACACAATAACAAGCGCGATTCCCCTCTTGGGTGAGGATTCCAGCTCTGGGTTTTCCCCTAGGTCTTGGTCAATCATTTGAGAGCATATGAAGGAATTTTATGTGCTGTTGAAAAGGAGTCTCTTTAAGGTGAAAACAACACCAAGTCACCCGTTATCGTGACTGTGAATACACTACTGGACAGAATGGATTGATACAGGAAAGATCACATGGTCCTGTTTTCGTTTGAAACAAACAGAAACAGGTACTATAGAAATCACATGGTTCCCATTGCATACATATATTCAAATTAAATTGTTTATGGATGACTGATCAGCAAGTGAGAACCTTTGTAATGTAACATCATACTTGATGGTTTAATTAAAATCCTTCTTTCCCCAGTTAATCGGGAGGTCACCCAAATACTATTCTTCACAGTGAAAATATTTGGACAGGGTCATTTAGCATGTTATAGCATAAAAGAATTCACTTCGGTGATGCCAGTAGATGTAGATGTAAAGTTATACATTTTCCGAGGTAGCACACAATTCAATCAATAATTTGGGACGCTTTAAAATTTGTTGGGATTTCTATAACTTTTTTGAAACTTAAATTTTGTCACTTGTAATTCTTCTTTTTAACCCCCAATCACCCTTTCAGATTAGACCAACTTAGATACGTAGTTGACATTCCACAATAATACATTATTTTAATGAATTCAGGAATTTTTTTAGACTCAATAGGACATTTTCAGAGTGTTTTCGATCTGCCTATTTTGAGTCACAGCGATGTTTGGCTTCTTGTGTAACATGAAAGTACATATCTTGGTATGACCTCCTATGTTGAATGCTTCACAGTAGAATAGCAACTCTGCGCACTTCTGGAGTAAAAGACAGTGGTGTATAGTTGTCCTCTGCAATGTTAATCTCCTGTCCAAAAGCATGACTGCCTATACACATAGAGGGCGTGCTACTTACAAGTACTGTTAGGTTGTGCGCTGTTTAACTGCCGTCGTTCTTTGGCCACCTGTCCGACTGCCTACCCCTGTCATCGCCAGCCTCTGTCATGGAGTGACGCGGTGAAGGTACGGCAGTAGACGCATCTTGGGATGGGAGAGAGGAGTCCATTGGGGTTAGGAATGGGGGTTGGGTGTGGTTTGAAGGGCTTGAGTGCTGTGGGTAATTCTGGTATGGGGTGAGATTGTTCTGCAATATCTGTAGTTTGGGTTAGAGAGGAAATTGGTAGAATGAATTCAGGATAGTATCAGCAGTTTACAGGAATATACATGTAAAAAGTCTAATCTAAGAAGAGAGCATGTGTGGTCTAGTGGAAAAGAAAAGGAATTGTGATCATAGACCGTTAAAATTAATTGTGGAGTTGTTTGAGTCCACGGTGGTCAACGTGTCTGGTCCCTGGGCAAGATAATTAATCTCAATTGCTTCATCTACGCAGCGGAAATTGGGGAGATGCTATGGGACACACACAATCCAACTGCTGTTGATAGGCTTGTGCGACTTTGGTGTAAGGCAGACTTTCGCAGCAATCTTAAATAAGCAAAATGATTGTGATTTCTTATGAAGGCGGAGTCATGAATAATTGTCAACCGTTGCTTGGAGACTGTTTACGGTGGGGAGATTAGCGCTATATAAAAAACTGGTTATGATTATTATTAAATCTACCACATCCATAAGGGTTATGGTTATATAAAACATACACGCTTCTCAAATGTAGATTATGCAAGAATTAGTCATGTTTTTCTTACGGCTAGAAGGTAGCAGGTGAATTTAGTAGTTGAGAAATTAGGAATTTCATGACCAAATTTGGAATCCACATGAAAAGTTAAAGGGTGGTTAATTTTCATGAGGAATATCAATCATGCTACAATAAAATGGGAGATTCTTGAAAAAAGGAAGGCACCCAGAGATATGGCATTAAAAGCTTTAAAGAATGTTATCTTTTTGTTGCTGTTGTTTTCCATTTCAATATTACGGCAAAGACTTCCAAATACCTACATTTAAATATTTACAAAAAAATTGGGACCTCCAAAAACTAATTTTCTATATTTGCCTTCTGTGAATTGTTAAGTTAAACATGATCCAAAACAAACACAACCTTTTTGGTTTGGCATATTTGAGACCATACCTTAAAATGAACTTTGCAGAGTAAATAGAAAACTATTTAAGGTCCCCCGAGTCACCGGAAATTGATTGGTTATACATAGGATCATATGAGGTATTTAGCCCAACAGAGGACCTGATAAAAAAGCTTAAAGGGTTTGTATAGATAACTGGAAGGGTCATTTGATTGGTATTCAGTGGTTATATCATGCTATATATGTATGAGCCAATCAGAAATACTGTTGAAAAGAAAGGTGTTAGACCTCAGGGGATTAAAGATCAAGTCCAAGCCATTCCCTTAGGGTGGCAGGACGTTGAAAATCTGACATATTTATGAAAGCATGCCCGTTACGTAGGCATGACATCCTTAAATTTGTGGAATGTTGACAAGATGGTTAACTTGACCGAAGTCTACTTTACCAATGTCAACAAACAGCACGACTCCATACCCTATTCTGGAATTGTCACATTAACAATTGGTTAAAAATTAATAGTAATTGATTACTGCATGCCCCACAGATAAAAGAAACTCACTCTTACTCTTCTCAAGATGTTGACCTGCGCTGAGGTGGTGGCGCTTTTGTCTGTTACTATTCCCACTGCCGCTGCGTGGACGATTACCACACTAGATGTCCCAAGGCTAGATTGAGAGATGTCTCTTGACTCCTTGGGATCCAAGTCTGTGGACAAAGATAAGGCCGTATTTGATGTTTGCGCTGAGACTGGGGTGGGGGTGGAGGCAATGATTGCGAGCGGGTCGCATAGTTTGATCTGCTGTGTGTCTTTCATGACCTGGCTGCGAGTCAAGTCTTCTACCTTCAACACCACTAGGCAAGGTTGAGTAAGGCCCTCCGTAAGACACATTCCCCTGTGACTCCCCAGTGCGAGTCTCGGGGATCACAAAATGCTCATCAGTAAGATCTGACGATTTTTGACTTGAACTACTGCCAGATGGTGGGTCTCTATCATACATTTCAGGTGAAATTTGCTGTGATTGCTTTGTGTCAAGGTCTGTTACTGTGTAAGATTTTCTACTTGGAAGTGAGCTGGATTTCTGTGCACTTTGGTGTGCTGGATGCCTAATGAAAGAATCAGAGGGTTTTGGTTGATCTCTTCTATCCCTCGGCATGGAAGACGAGTGTGAGCTGGGTCTATCAAAGGAGTCTGTGTGTCCTCTGGAGTCGTAGTCTTGTCTGTACCTATCGGGAGGAGCACTATGTCTAAAGTTCATATTTTGTGGGTCAGTGTAATCATTTCTCCTATTCACAACAGCTTCTCCTTGATTATGTGGGAAGCTTTGACTTCCGGATTGGTAGTCGTGACGTCTACGCTGTGCTGGGCTATACTGAGGAGGGACCTGCTGCTGGGCTGGGCTAAGCCTCGGGTCTAGGCTATCTCTCTGCTGTACTGGACTGCCCCTGTAATCCATTGGGAGTGGACTAGACTGAGTTTGATCAGCTCGTCTAGGCTGGATTGGGCTATGCTGATAGCCGTCTTGTGATCCTGGGCCTCCGCCTTGATACGGATAAGTTCCTCTGCTGTCACGCGGCAAACTTTGTCTGCCATCCCTCGAACCTGAAGATGGTCTTCCAAAATCACTTCCGCTGCCTCTCCAGTCGCGACCTCTGGGTGATGTCACGTTGAGTCGGTCACTTATTCCATCTCTGGGCTGCGCTTCTCCACCAGGTGGCACTGGTCTTCTGTCCACCGGTGAAAAGTCTTGCGGCCTTGTTATTTTAGTTTGCGAGTTTGCCCGGGATCTGTGGTAACTCGGCGGCCATGTCAGTGGTTCCATTGGTCCACGTGTAGTAACACATTAGTGGCCAAAATCTTCAGGTGGGACCTCCAGCCTGTCTTGGCTCCCACTGTCCTGTGACACTGCAAAGTTGAAAACAAAAAATTGATCAATATTTCAAATAAAATTTGAAATTATATTTAGGTAAACTCTTTGCTGCAATAACAACTTAAATTAAAACTGATTTTCGCGGTTCTCAGCTTGGCGTCGCTATATTCAAAGAAGAGAAGCTGTGGGCCGCCCAGACTTTGACCCTGGCACGTCGGGGACCTTTGATCTCACAACATATGAGGGATCGCATGGTGCACCTTGACAAAAGTTTGGTTCCAATGAACTTCAAGTTTTTACAATTAGATCTATTTTAAATTTTTAGCCCATTTTTACAACTTGACCTCACATGACCTTTGACATTCAAAAATCGACCTTTGACCTTGTCAACTTATGAGGGATCCCATTGTGCACCTATGACCAGAGTGTGGTTCCATTGAAGTTAAACTTTTCAATTGGGTCAAATTTAACAAAAAATTAACAAATTTTGACACCAAACATCCTAACACAAACACACATACATTACACACGCACAACGGATTTGCTAAGTGGTCCTGCCAGCTAAGCTGGCGGCCACAAAAATCAATAAAGTGTTTAACGAATTATGACAAATATGTGAATGCTGCTAATATAAATTTTTTCAACAATAAAGTATGCAACGAGAGATTCACAGATCAGGTGCCCCTAAAAAAAATCGAAAGTACTGATTTTTGCCCTGATGTAAAGCTTTCCATCAAATATATCCCCATTTGAAAGGATTAAGCTGAGAAATGTTTCTTTGGTACAAAAATTGTTAAATTTCTAATTTCGTATAGGAGCAAATACAAAATTCAGCCTGTTTTATATTGAAATATAAGCAAATCAAAATCGCCTTTTTTTCTCTCTTTTTAGACATTTATGTTGCCAAATACAAGGTAAGAAAATCTACTGAGTGTGTAATCTATATGAAATTACTATTATGACACAATATTTGGGTGCCTCAAAATCTCTCGTTGCACCTTTAACAATATTATGGTAGGTTCATACTTCACGGACAGTCATCAATCAGCCCATACTAGTCTTTCAAACAAGCTTTGTGGACCAGACACAAACATACATGCTGCATGTAAAGCATGCGTGGAAGATTAGTGTTAGCAAAACATCTGGTAAACGTTTTATATAGAAGTTGAAGTACGCAAATGAGGTATTGCAATTGATTCCGTCATGTGCTGTATGATGTTGTGCAGAAGTGCTTGACAGAATAAATGGCAATACCTCATTGGCATATTGGGAATTCTATTATGTTTATGTAGTATACACCCACCATTAATGTAACTAAGTGAGATGGTACAAATATCATCATCTTCAAATTTGACATATTTTAGCATAACACCAAATTCCAACAAAGTTCAGGCATTGCATAATCCTACATAACATTCTTCTGTACAATGTTTTAAATAAAATGCTAACAGCTATCTTTTTTCCAAGGTCATTTAGTGTGGATTTTCAGATGGAGTAGTCTATTGGGTAGCTTTAGATTATTTTGTGATTAATTGTGATAATTCTCTATTTAAAGGGCTAAGCAATGACTTGCTGCTCCGAAACATCGAAAAAATCATAAAAATTCATATTTTGGTGTTTTTGTTACTAGATGTGCTAAAATAACCTGCAAGCAGATGGCTTGAAATCTGTATTAAAAACAAGGCAGTACTTTTTATCTGCATGATGTAATTTCTATACATGCATAACAATTCTGACTTGAGATCAAAAAAGCATTTCCCTGTGAATATCATCACAGATTTTTTTAAGCGTGCTACTGTGCACCATGACCTGTACAGTTTGATGTCAAACACAAAAATTACTGATCTTTGTTTATTCTGTACTGGTATAAACCACAATCAGCTGTCATTTTCCCAACATTGAAGTAGTTACATGGAATTTTTTATTCTCACGCATTATCGGTGCTTATCCCTTTAAATCTCATCCAGTCACAGATTGTAACCAGAGATGCCAACCAGTACCACTCAAAAACCCTGAAACTGGTTAAAAACCCTGAAAAAGCACATCAAATTAACTCAAAAAGCCCCAAAACAGACTGAAAATAAATAAAAATGCATGAATTTGGACAAAAAAAAACCCTGAATTCTCTGAGTAACAATTCCTTACCGTCTCCATTCTTGCGTATTCCTTGCATCTGAGTCGTCAAAAGTTCTCTCTGTTGGTCCAGGTTAGACAACAGTGACTGAACTCTTGACACCTCTCTTCCATCTGCAGCTTTTCTTTTGTGATTACTAACACACTGGTGGGGAGAGGAGAGGTAAAAATCATAGAACACTGATCATGATTGTGACACATGAAGTTTGTTGGTCAATGAACGGAAGAGGAGGTAATTAATATTTAACAACACAAACCACCAACAATCTTGTTATGTAGTGTCCATGATGATACTTTTATTTCAATTTTCTTGTAGCTCATTATACACTTTCACACATATCACTTATGGAAAAAAAGACCATGAAGCAGAAGGAACCGGAGTACTTGGGAGAAACTTTTTTCCGGGCCGATATGGACTGTAATCCACACGCATTGGGAATTGCAAATTGGATCGAGGTTTGAACCTGGACCAACAGTGGTGCTAGCACCGGAAGACTGCACGCTAATGTCTCACCACCCCCGATCAAAGAAAGGAATCAACTATGAGTTGGGCAGTTCCCAGAATTTTTGACAATTTTACTGCAACGCCCAACAGATTTGTAATGTTGATGCTTGCAACCGTTTCTAGAATCCAGCCCCCTCAAATGAGAACAATTCTGTTAATAGGAATACTTCTAATAAACCTTCAAGAAAGAGTCACAATTAATATCCTAAACATAGATGCCAGACATGACCGAAGTGACGAATTTTTATTTGAAATTCCCACTTGACATGTGGACTGTAAGGATCATGGCCATGTTAATAACTGACTATTGCCAGAAAAAAAAGTTAGGGTCGTAGGGTCTCTTCCGCCTTCCACGTACTCTGAATGTGACTCTGGTAATTCATGTACATTAACATGATTCCATACAAAGCGCAAACACCTTTCCAACCGTTAATACCTATTGATAATCTAAATGCAACAATATTGACATTCTCCTGTGGCATCGATGGTAGAGCATCGTACATGTGATACAAAGGCTACCATGTTGGAGTCTGTCTGGGTGATTTTAAAAAAAAAAATGTATGTGCATCTGTCACTCTGAGGAAACTCATACTAGTTCATCCATGGCTACCTAAAATAGGTATTGTATTTTCCATGAATACAATAAGGTAATGAAGAGTAGTTAACGCAAAGAAGGCTTACATAGACCGGATCCTGTGTGATTTGCTTTTCTTTCTGTAGTCTGATTTCAGTACTGCAACTTCATGTTCTATCTTGAATTCTCCCCCCCCAGACCCCCCCCATCTCACGTATCTCCTCCAATTCCTATGCAAAGAGATAACAAAAATGCATGCACACATTCCATCACTTTTACTCCAGGTTATTAAAATCTCATTGATTAAGATTTAGGTTATTGCTTGACATGCTCTTATGACTGATTCTTAAACATCTGTGAAAGTAAGCAATGTCTTGGCTGTGCCTGTGTTCAATTCTATTAATTGAACCAGGTTGTACGCGCTGCTATTGAAGTTATTTTTACGGTTGAACGCTCGCATCATACCGCTTTTTTGCTACTTCTGCGCGCGCCTTGCGTCTCGTTTGCGTATGATTTTGCGTTCAGCGGGTTGTTCGATTGTTTTTACTGGGTGATGGCAGTCCCTTTCTTGTTGTATTTAATCTGAAAGTATCGCGAAATGGAATAAAGATGACCTTAAATTTTTAAAATTGCTGTTTACAGAATGAGAATAAGGTATGAATTTCCGGGAACCGGCACTCTTACGACGAATTGAAACCGGTGACAGATACCCTTATTTTTGCGTGGAATAACTCGGCCTCCGGCCTGTTTCATCCACTTAAAATAATGGTATCGCCTGGTTTCAATTATTCGTAAAGAGAGTACCGGTTTCCCAAATCAATACTTTTATTCTTATTCAAGCTCTTAGAACCATCATCCTCCACCTCACCTTTGCTACCCTGTGCCAGTTGTTTTCTCACTTTGACTAGCTCTTCTTCAAGTCCTCTCCTGTTGCTCCTCCAGACTCATCATCCTGTCAGGGTCCTCCCAGCTCCTCCTCATCTCCCGGTGAAGCCGCTCCATGGACGACTCGATTTTGTCCTTTTCCTCCTTGAGTATGCTGCATCTGTGTGGAGATTTCTTGAAGTTTTCTTTCTAGCCGTGGAGTTGGTCAACTTTGCCTGAGGAAAATTCAGTTGTAGAAATCAGGCATGTGAGTGGGTTCTAAAATAAAAAGTTGGGAAAAAAATATGACCTTCGAAAATGTACTCTAACTTACACAATGAAGGCATTAACAACTACCTAGTCTTACTTAAACATTGTAACAAGCACAATCCATCCATAGCCCGTCAATTTTAATACAGAATTGTAATACACCTGGCACAAAAAGGATCTCTAGCATTTTTTTGGATCAGTATTGTGCCAAATTCCTACCACATTTTGAAAGATTTCGAAATATCATTTTATTGTCAGGTCTTGCTCTTTCTTTACTACTTTTCTTGTAAAAAAGCGTGTAGAAATGGCTGAGATAGAGCGGCCTGAAAGACTCAAACCCCCAAAACCAAAAGTTGCCGTTTTTTTGATTTTGCAATGGGCATTGCAGTGGACTGGACACGAACACGCTGACCACAATCAATATTGCGTAAAGCTTTCTCGCTCATTAGTCTGAAAACTCTTTGGTGTGACATCATACACACGTCTTATTGCATTGTACCACACAGTGACCATTGAAAAAGCCAAAAACTATTCAAAAACACATTATTTTTATCAATCATCTAACTGAAGCCTGATTTCCTTTCCAAGTTGACTGAAACATATGCATTTCCCTTCTGAGAAGTGGAATGCCCCAAATTAACACCATAATAACACCCCTAAAAGAGAAATGGTCTCGCACCAGTGCCCCCCGGTCACACCCTGTCCGACCTTAGCTCTTCCTAATTCCTTTTTGGGCTCAAGCCCCCGACGCGTGTACATATCATGCTGTGGGCGGCCTGGAAGTGGGGAGTCAACATTGGAAAAAGGAAATCAGTCTTCAGTTTAGATGATTTCTAAAACAAATGTGTTTTTGAATAATCCATTACACTGACTGATTTCCCTTTACACCAATGTTGACTGAAACATATGCATTACCCCCGTTGCATGAATATTGTCAACAACACCAGACGAGCACACTCAGTCGGAGGCGGAGCATGACATATTTCAGGGCAGCCAACAGAATGCAGCAAAGGCAAGACCAGCACTAAGCATAAAGTAACATATGTTAAAAGCCTAAAGATATTAACATAAATTCGGGGACTAGATCTCACCGTTACAACGGAATACTCCGGGGCGAGCGTCACATTCGGCACCGGATGGGAAGATGTTATGTTCGTGAGTTGATTAGTGTGTTTCTGCAGGAGTGCCCTCGCAACGTTCTCTTGGGAAGTTTGTACGTTTCTGTAGTACCCCGACGAGAACGTAGTGGGAGCCCTCCACGACATAGCCTCGCAGATTTCCGCAATGCTGATCCGCGGTGATAGGCCCATGAGGAAT
>JAMKCH010020428.1:0-50302 GCA_023653785.1 Ophioderma brevispina | reverse complement strand
TATATATATATATATATATATATATATATATATATAAATATATATTCTATATCTATATATAATATAATATTTCCTCATTTCAAAACAGAATGAGACATATTTAACCCCCGTATAATGAATGACTCTATATAATAATAATAAATAACATAATTACAATGCAGTTGGATTTTAAAAAGGGGCCTAAAATCCAAAGTCTGTCATTTATGTATTTATAACACTACCACCATCGACTAATTCTGTATGGCGAAATTATGTTTAAACTACTTAAAATATAGAATAAAATCAAAATCTATCAATTTCTATGTCAAAGAATTAGATATTACATGTCAAAAAACATAAGGCAGCCATTGGATTTAGGCCCTTTTGGAATAAATCAGTTCTGATCGGGTGCCCGACGAGAGGACCCTGGAGCATTTTCAAAGGAAATTTTAATTTTGTGTTGCATATTTTAATTAGTCAAGAGAATAATTTGACATGCTTTCATAATATTTTCACAATACAAGTTAGAACAATCACTTGCGTTTAAAAAATACTTAATTTACCAAATAATATTTAAAATTTTGTCTTTAACCATATATTTTTTTGGTTAGGTTGGTGGTTTTGTCAAAAGAATAATTTTTAATGATTATCAATGAAAAACATGATTTTATACAAAGACCCAATACATACCAGTTGCCTATTAATTATATAATTCAAAGTGAACCATTCAAAACAAAAAAGCTGGATGGATTGGATTTTCAAAAGGGCAGGGACAGACAGAGGCCATTAGTGAGTCTTTTTATCAAAACTTTCACCTCGCTTCTTGATACAGATTTTTTTGTCTGTGAATCATTTTGGTCTCACCTGAACTTATTCGGAAGAGATCTTTAATCACTATTTCCTGTATGATAAAGTTTCTCCACTTTTTTCATTTTAAAAGGGACAGGAGGGAATTTTTAAAGTTATTTTAAGAGACAAATTTCTCTCAATTTGCACATGAATGACATGATTGGTGTATAACACCTACCGATGAACGTTTGGAATGTTTATGGACTGACACGCAGAACAGAAACCCAAATACACTGTTTTGAAATTGCTGCCAAGATTGTATTAACTTCGTCCTGCAAAACTAAAGCATTACTTTAAAGCGTACTGTATACCTGATCCCTTTGGCCTATTCATTTTGATAAGTATATTTTTAATCAGTGAAAATTTTATTTCATTAAAATAAACTTCAACCAGTATTGATATATGGTGATAAAATTAGAGTTATATTTTATTATGCAATTTGATTTGCAAATTGTGCCAGGTGTCGGCACCCTCTTTTGGGACACAGTCTTCAAGATTTCAAAACATCACAAACCAAAACATATTCTCAGCCTTCAAACAAGCATTATATGCCACAACTACTAAATCAGGCGTTGTTCACATACTCCTACCTTGCTGTTATTTTAATATTTGGAGTATTTATTTCCAGTGTTTGCTGCACTCTTCCAGAAATGCTAAGAACCGGGTTTTCTATTTGTTTTATCAAGTTGATGTGTTTGCATGCTATCGTAGATGTTAATGTGTTGCTTTGCTGTCCACACTATCAGTGTGAAATGTTTGTTGGAAATGCGGGAAAGAGGGATTACATCAGCTAATGCATTATTTACAATGATTTGCTCTATGTGCTCCCCTCATCAGTGATTTCTCAAGTGCGAGTTCATCAAATATACGTCTGTCAACATAAATGGCTTAAATTTGCATGTACTAAATCATGCCCTTTTTGTGTTGGCCCAATTTTACCAGCAAGGTGGGTGAGGTACATGTCCACCCAAAAATTAGTTAACCCACCCAGTGTGATATGTCTTGGTGATATTGCCACGTTCAATTGCCAGCTAGATACTCTGTTTTTTTTTTTGGGGTTGGTCTTCCGTTCAATGAAAACATATCATAACAAGAAACAAACTTTTCACCATGATTGGGTGATTGACTTTAGAAGACGATGTTTAATGTTGACCTTAGGGGCCTGATTCACACTGCCTGTACATTAATTGTTCCACGAGTACTCGTGCATTGGGGAGAATGCCCGAAGCTTCTGTCTTTATGAGATCATGCCTCTTTCATTATACAAAAAGTACCCCCTCTTTCAAAACATCATTATCCAATATTTGCTCTGTATACTTCAAACACTATGTGGATTCATTCATTTGTATTGCAATTTCACCACTTAAATCTTCACATAATGGCCTGTTTGCAAACTTGTCTCCTCTGTGCTGTATCACTGATTTCAATGTTGAGATTACGTCTCATCCATGTGTAACGTTATTGTTTTGTTGACTGAGATACACTTTCTGTTTTTACAAATAGATTCCTCAATCTGTGAAAAGTCGAACTAGTTGAATAAGCTAGAATATGGGGCCTGCTATCCTATTGTAATAAACATATTTTTTGGACTGCTTTTTTGTCACCACACGCCTTGAACACTACTCGTATTTCTTCTGAAAGAAGTCGGAAAATACAAGTCTGCACGAAATGGATTAGCTATTGGCTGCAGTAATTGTGTAGCCCATTTTACAGATCATTTGCTAATGTTGTACAAATCCCAGGCACATGTTTATTCTGTAACAATTAGTGGTTGTTTTGAGCCTATTTCTTCTAAGAAATGAACAAATGAATTTTTGTAAATTCAAGCCACATCTTTTGGAGTGCTGTACTACTAGAACCAATTTCGCAGCATCTACTTTGTGTAAATTACTTTTCTGTATAAGGAATTGGTTTCCTAGGCATCTATTCTGTGCATAAATATTTTGACAAACATTCATGATAATCTGTTGTGTTGCTTTACAATTCCAACGTTAGTTTGTGGGCCCCTAATAATTAAGCAAGCAAATGCCTGCAATGTACTTATTAACCAACATGATTGATTTATTTACTATTCCTCGTGGATATGTTCTTATTGCCTTTTCATTACCTGGTTAGTACTCTGTGTTTGATTTTGGAAGTTTTTTTTTTCAAATGTTAATCTTGGTGAAGCATTGTTTATTTGGTGTCTACAACATCTGATTCCAATTCACCTGTTACTAAATGTGACAATTTTGTAGCTGTGGCTGTACCATTTTCTTTGACCTGGGCACCTAGTTTTACTACCACTTTACCTGATTTGTTGTATCTATGTGTGTTTCAATCTCTGTAGCTTTATGCTGTGGCTTCAGCTTCTGCTAATTTCAGCAGCTTGTTACTATATAGCCTTTTTTTGTGAATACATTGTGTGGGTGTTGTCATTCTGACGATGTGTTACTGCCAGTATTGAGTTTTTGATCATTCCACCTGGAGTGTCCCAGATCAGATATTTCATAAAATTGGCAGAACGTTCCTGTAAGATGCGAGTCTAAGTTGAGGGAATCAGATGGCTTAGCTTGATCTGAATTCAGATCATCAGAATGCTCCCCCTACATATGGGAAGTCCATCTGCTGATGACAAGTTTGTCTCTTTTGGTTGGAATGATTTCAAATGTGTTTTTTTTTTTTTTTTTTTTTTTTTTTTTTTTTTTTTTTTTTAAGTTTTGTATAATTTATCATTGATTTGTATTGATTCTCCGTTTTCTCTTTTTCCATTTTTCTGAGGATAGAGTGCTTGATTTATAGTGTGGGTATTTTTGTCTTTTGATAATTTTTCTACAAATTCTCTGCATGTTAATTTTGCTTTCTCGCATACACCCGTGCGAACTCATCCAAACGTGTGACCGACGATTGCGATATCTTATCTTTTTTGCATCTCGAAAATTTTGTTCTATTGTTCCTTGTGTGCGGTTGTTGTGAGAGATATTTCTGAATTTTGTATTTGTTATTTTTTCATAGATTTTTTTTGATTTCACAATATACTGCATTGGTTCCGTGCCTGCTCAAATCGCTATCATGATTGATCCCCATAGGCTATATATGGTATTTTACTCATTTTAATTTTGTGAGCAAAATTGGGTCTGTATATTTGTTGTTTGGTTGTCATGATGCTTTGGTCCAGTGCCTTGATTGTTTCTTGGTAGATGTCCATCAAATTTCTTCGGAATGGGGATTGTGAAGGAATTGATGTAATCATCTTGTGATAGTGTTTCAGGTAAATCTTTTTGTAAGAGGTGTTATGTTTTCATTTTCAGAGATTGTGGCTGACATTAATCAGTTACACATCAGATGAGGCTACCCGTTTTTGTAACACGTCAAAATGAGATCTAACTTTGAAGCATATCTTTTGTTTCACTTGTTACAACTATGATTGATATAATATGCTTTTCGACCTCTTTCAAGCTTGTAGCTTAAGTAAACCCTACCAAAATATGCTTCTCTTTTAATCCTTTGTGCTTCCCGTCTACAAAAAATTGCTGCATTTTTCAATAAAGTTGAGGCACATACTGGACATTCGTATATTTCAAATCATTGTCAATTGCTTTCCCTGAAACAATTCTAAATACACCTGATTGTAAGTCAATGACAGATTCCATATTGAAAACATTCAGGACGATATTAATAGAACAGGGCTCCCATCAATCATCACAAGTGGTGGTTGGCACAGTGATGAATGTCCATGATATTTTTTTTTTTTTTTTGCTTCAGAATGTCTGAATGAATGCAGGAAGTTGCTATGCTAGGGACACTGTGGTCACATCATCATTGATGCATAGGTAGGTCAGATTATTTTGACTTAATGGGATGCCTTTATTACCAGTTTTTTCATAGGAGTAATATTGCTTCATAGTAAGTTCATTTCTAACCGTTTATAATCGAGCCAGTAGCATCAAGGTATACAATGTCATGTTTTCCTATTTTGTTGGTATACCTTCACAGTATTTTCTGTCCCCAACATTAAGCAGGCAGGTTTCAGTTTAATGCATTGGCCTAAACCAAGTACTTTTTTACTGGCTTGATCCATTTTCACTTCACACTAATTAGGTTTACAAGCCATCCACTTCCGATGTTGTTCCAATTTGGTACTCAACACAAAACAAACAAAAACTTTTTTCCCTCCTTCACTTCTAATTTTTTATTTTTCGCAAAACACTCTGAAGGGCCATGAATTTCTTTCAGGCCATAAACAAAACGCATGGTTTTATGGAAGATATATTTTCTCTATATTTTTGTCTTGCGTTTTATCTTTAACTCCATCCGCAGAACTTTCCTCATTCTGATCCTTTATGAACCGACCCTGTTGCTCATGCATCAGGGGTGCCTGATGTATATTAACCGATAAATTCAACCCAAATTTTGATATTTTCTATTTTGAAGTGCAATTTTGCTCTTATATGCAATTACTAAAGGAACACTTAAAAGAAGCTGTAAGGTTTTACATGATAGGGCGTAAGCTAAGGCAGTTACATAATGCTTACAAAAAGAATAGCAACAGTGGAATTTAAAATTGAAAAGTTTTTTTTCAATCAAAGATAGTCACTCCATCGTCTAGGTAAAGAGTTAACTTTTGTCTTTACGCAGATCATCCCACTGACTCCCTTTCAGTAAAAACGTTGCTATGCATTTGAGATATTTTTTGAGTGAAAATCTCATGTTGTCTCACTGTACAATTACTTTCATTTTCATGGCTATAGACATGCTTGTCAATAAATGGTCAGATAATAATCACTATCAGTGTCAGTTTTGAACTATCTGTCTCACTATTTATATCCCGCACTTCATGATCACTGGAACTCTTAGATTTCCTGTAATCTTTTTTTCCTTTAATTGAACAAAGCATTGCTACATTTTCTTCATGTGAAGGTAGCACTTTTGAACTATTTTCTTCATTTGAAGTTAGCACTTTTGAACTGTTTTTTCTTCATTTGAAGTTAGCACTTTTGAACTATTTTCTTCATTTGAAGTTAGCACTTTTGAACTGTTTTTCTTCATTTGAAGTTAGCACTTTTGAACTGTTTTTTCTTCATTTGAAGTTAGCACTTTTGAACTGTTTTCTTCATTTGAAGTTAGCACTTTTGAACTATTTTCTTCATTTGAAGTTAGCACTTTTGAACTATTTTTCTTCATTTGAAGTTAGCACTTTTGAACTGTTTTCTTCATTTGAAGTTAGCACTTTTGAACTGTTTTTTCTTCATTTGAAGTTAGCACTTTTGACTATTTTCTTCATTGAAGTTAGCACTTTTGAACTATTTTCTTCATTTGAAGTAGCACTTTTGAACTATTTTCTTCATTTGAGTTAGCACTTTTGAACTATTTTCTTCATTTGAAGTTAGCACTTTTGAACTTGTATCATCATTTGAAAAATAATTAGTTTCTTTTCCTAATGTGATCATAATTAATTCCATTAACATTCTTTGCAGTATCAGGGTCACATTTTGTTTCCATCATGTCTGTTCCATTGTTTATTTCATCCTATTTGATTGCAGGTTGTGTGTCAGTTCTTTTTGTGGTCTTGTCTTTAATATGTGACAAAATGTGTTACGTTAAATTTCCTTCACAATTTTCATTCAAATCCGGATCACTGATTGAAGGAACACTTCTTTCATTATGCTGGTCATGTTTGGTACTTAATTGTTTCTTTACATGATTTTCCTTCCTCACTCATAATTGTATTCATGTCATCACCTTGCTCCACCATTCCTAGGATCTACATCGTCAGCATGTACCGGCCTGCGAATGCTTCTACTGCTTTGATCGATGACAGGGCACTGTGTGCAGCAGATCTGGTTGCTAGGACATTGCTTGATTACGGTGGAATCAAGAACAATATTTTTTCAATTTGCCTGTCGTTTCAGTTTATTTGAACCCCTTGTACCACAGGTGTCCACCATGTGGTTGTGGGTGCTCTTGCATTTACATTATCACTGTTGTCAGAACTCATCCATTTATTAACTTGGTATTTTTCTTCTAGCTGTGAAGTTTCTTTGGCCCATTTCACTCTTCAACATCACCTTCATTCACAAAACTAGTTCCTTCCTTACACTTCTCCTTACCAATGGTGTCCATTAATGTTACTTCATTAAATAGACTCTTATTTCCATCACACTCGATATCCTCGTGTTCAAATACTTCTTGCCATCATTGCAGTTGCCTGTTGCCACATATAAATTCATTTTATCTATTTTGATTGCCGAAATAAACATCCTTTTGAGATACCAACACACTGCCATGAAACCTTCGTCACACTCTTGACACATTATCATCAATTCACGCTCTATACACTTTCTTGCATAAACAATATCAGTATTGTGTTTTGGAGTTCTTCTCATTAATTCCCATATCCGGACCCCAATTTTTCGTTTAGGTTTTTCCTAATTTATGGTTTCCTTGTACTGCCGGGTTGTCGACTTATTCGTGTACTCGCATTCAACATAAGGTTGTGTAAAATGCTTGCTGATTGTTTTCTTTCCATGAACCTCTTTGCCAATCCCTAACATGCCGTCTATTTTTCCTCCTGTTTTTTTATTTTTCTCTGTATTTGAAACTTTGTGGTCTTCTCATGTATCTACATATTTGATTTAGTTGCTCTTTATAGAGGGTATCTTCAATCTTTAAATTGGTCTGTCACAAGTAGCAAATAAATGCTACTTGTTTAGCGATAGCACGTACATTTATCACATCCTTCCTGTCCTTCCTGGCCACCTCCTGTTTTGGCTGTCCTCAACATAAATCTTTCAGTAGGTCATTTGCTGCATTTATACGGTTTTTGACATCAATCTGAAAATAAGAACAGGTCATTTCCTTTAAATCAATTCGTCTTCATTGGCCTAGTACTTTTTTAACATGTTTATTGGGGAAACTGTGCGTAGAGAAACGGAGGACACAATGTCCCCAGTTAAAGATGGTAGGAACCTGATCGATAAACCTTGTCCCTCATTTACGCAAACAAAATTGAGCTTTGATATCATAAGAAGTAATATTCCTCAGTTATTAACCTCAGTTTATTCAGGCCCAGGAAATGTTCCATTGTCTATGTTTAAACATAAACATCTCCAAAATTTTAGTCGACTCATACAATTAACATACACCATGTTCCAATGGGCCAATTTTAGTATAACAGTTTGGCTACTCCTATGCAAATGGCTGGACCTGATTTAACAACCATCATGTTTGGATGAGCCAAGTTTGTGAAATATCTGATCTCCAAACAATGATAATGATAAATTGGGTGATTTAACGGCCAATATTCATGGGTCTCGGCTAATGAGTTTTAAAATGTTCGGGCTCAACTGCGTCTTGGCCCAATATTCTTGACTAATCATAGGTCGACCAATTATTTGGAGCTTAATCGATCCCAGTTTATATCAAAATATAATGGGATGTTTTTTGGCGATATGCTTCCACGTGAGGGAGAAAAGCCTCATGAAATAAAACGGAGGAGGGCCTGGCAGGTCCCCATCTCCCTTGTCTCTGGTGTTTGGGAACAGACTCAATGGTGATGTGGGGGGTTTTACCACTCATCCACGCAGCGAGTCTGTTTTTACATTCCAGCAGATGATGGTACCCATTTATTACTTGTGGGTGTAGGAAGGCAAGGGAGGGGTTAAGGGCCTTTGCCCAAATGCACAACACATTGGCTACAGCGGGGCTTGAAAACACAAAAACCTTTACGCTTATGGACACGAACGCCGATTCAAGGTGCACCACAATAAAAATTTGCCCCCCCCCATGATTAACATTGGATCGCCACCTTTAATCGGTTGTCCTGGCCATTATCACGAGGGAGAGCACGATGTGGCCAAGTGGAAAGTGCAGGACTGTGATTATTAGACCGTTTTTTAAAATTTGTGAGTGTGGGAGTTCGAGCTCCACTGTGGTGGTCATTGTGGTCATTCCCTGGGTAAGATTACTATTCTCAATTGCCGGTTGAGACCCAAGTGACACTGTGGGAGTTGCTAAGAGGGGAATAGGGCTATGCCGCTGTAAGGTAACATCTGTGAGTAGCCACCAAGTTTGTTTGAAGCGAAATTGATTTAAGTTTATTTTGAAGTAATTATTGTCATGCCTGAGATTTGTTCGGCAGAGACTTGTAATCACTTTTATGTCTGTCTGTCGTCCATTATCTCTCTGTCTGTCTGTCGGTCAATTTATATGGAGTTCTGTAAAATTCAGTATGGTCATCTGTAGCAATTATGTGACCGTGTACAGCAGGGCTTTTTTATTTATCAGTGGATTTTTTTTTTTTTTTTTTTTTTTTTATCTTATTTTTTAGGGGAAAGAAGTTAGCCAGAGGGGCCTCAGTTGAAAGTGTTGGCACAATCACCGGGAGGGGTAAATCCATATAACGTTTCAAAAGTGAAAATGCTTTGATTGCTGTAAAAGGGTAAACATAAGTGTTAGTCTGTTAAAAGGATTAAAAAGAAAAATGTATGGTTAATGGAGGGTATGACAAAAATGTTAAAGGTCATAACCAAAGGTTAATCTTTAATATGGCTCAATATCTTTAAAAAAATGTGTTACTCATGGTGCAGAAAAGTATTAACCCACACCTAACACCGGACACGACTTGCTCGATTGGGGCATTGGGGCATTGCCAAACGGTCATTTAGGGATTCGTACGTGTTGTATTTGTCGGCCACAGCCCTCAGTCCCAGTGACAATTGCAAAAAAAAATCACATTTTAAACCTTCGTTCATACATCTTCGTAATATCTGATAATTAAGAAAAAAAATTATTGATTTCCCAAAAATCCGTCGGGATAAGTGGATTAACCCTGCTGCAAAATAGTGTTATTTCAAAGAAACGGTCATTTAGAATTTTTAAATATCGCGGACCAGGCCTAGCCTTAAGTGTTCAGTCTGTGTGTGTAACCGTTCAATATGAGTAAGAGCGCCCTCCTTACCGTTAAGTCAGGGGTTCTCAATAGGCGGCCCGCGGGCCAAATCCGGCCCGCCAACCATGGATTATTGGCCCTCAACTTGTCTAAAATATAAGAGATATCATAAGAAGTAATATTCCTCAGTTATTAACCTCAGTTTATTCAGGCCCAGGAAATGTTCCATTGTCTATGTTTAAACATAAACATCTCCAAAATTTTAGTCGACTCATACAATTAACATACACCATGTTCCAATGGGCCAATTTTAGTATAACAGTTTGGCTACTCCTATGCAAATGGCTGGACCTGATTTAACAACCATCATGTTTGGATGAGCCAAGTTTGTGAAATATCTGATCTCCAAACAATGATAATGATAAATTGGGTGATTTAACGGCCAATATTCATGGGTCTCGGCTAATGAGTTTTAAAATGTTCGGGCTCAACTGCGTCTTGGCCCAATATTCTTGACTAATCATAGGTCGACCAATTATTTGGAGCTTAATCGATCCCAGTTTATATCAAAATATCATGGGATGTTTTTTGGCTATATGCTTCACTTGAGGGGAAACCTCCATGAAATAAAACGGAGGGGCCTGCAGGTCCATCTCCCTGTCCTGGTGTTTGGGACATACTCCATGTTCTGTGGGGGGTTTAACCACTCCTCCCACTCATCGAGATCTGTTTTAGCATTCCAGCATATGCTGGTACCCGTTACTTTGTGGTGGAGAAGGCAAGGGAGGTAAGGTGCCTTGTCCCAAATCAACACACATTGGCTACAGCGGGGCTTGAACACAAACCTTAAGCTTATAGACGACAACGAAACGGCCGATTCAAGTGCACCACAATAAAAAAATTGCCCAAGGGTTAACCTTGGATCGCCACCTTTATTAATCGGTGTCCTGCCATATCACGATGGAGAGCACGTGTGGCCATTGGAAAGTGCAGGACTTGTGATTTTAGACCGTTAAAATTGTGAGTTCGAGCTCCCACTGTGGTCATTGTGTTCATGTCCCCTCTGGGGTAGATACTTTCTCAATTGCCTCGTTTACCCAAGTGACACTTGTGGAGTTGCTAAAGATAGGCATAGGCGCAGTGTCAGGGTACATCTGGTGAGAGCCACCAAGTTGAAGCGAAATTGATTTAAGTGAACATTTGAAGTAATTTATTGATCATAGCACGGAATTTTGTTCATTCAGAGACTTAGAAAAGATCACTGTTCTGTTGTCTGTCATCGCATTATCTCTCTGTCTGTCCTGTTCTGTCCATTTTATCCTATCCTGGAGTTCTGTACAAATTCAGTATGGTTCCTCTGTACAATTATGTGACCGTGTACAGCCGGGGCTTAATTTTCTCAGTGGATTTTTTTTTTAATCTTATTTTTTAGGGAAAAATTTAGCCAGAGTGTCCTCTGTGGAAAAGTGTTGGCACAATCAGGATGGTAAAGTCCAATACAGTTTCAAAGTGAAAAAATGCGTTTAATTGCTGTACAAGGCGTAACCTAAGTGTTAGTCTTGTTACAAGGATTAAAAAGCTACAATGTATGTTTATGGGGAGGTAGGACAAAAATGTCAAAGGTCATCACCAAGGTTTAATCTTTAATATTGGCATCAATATCTTTAAAAATGTTACTCATGGTGGGCAGAAGTATTAACCCTAACACTAACACCGGACACGATCTGCTCGATTTGGGCATTGGGGAATTTCAAACGGTCTTTAGAGGGAATTCTTACGTGTACTTTATGGTACGGACCATCCTCATCCATGACATTGCAAAATCACCTTTAAACCTTCGTTTCACTCCTCTTCGAAAATGCATGATAATTTAAAGAAAAAAAATATTGATTTCAAATTCCGTCGGGATTAGTTGGGATCACCCTGCTGGGGCAAAATAGTGTAATTTCCAATAACGGTCATTAGATGTACCTATTCGCGACCAGGCCTAGCTTAAGTCAAGTTGTGTGGACGCTTTCGATATGTGTAAGAGGGCCCTCCTACCGTTAAGTCAGGGGTTCTCAATAGGCGGAGGCGGGGCCCGCGGGGCCAAATCCGGCCCCGCCAACCATTGAATATTGGCCCGTCACCTTTGTCTAAAATATCAAGAAGAAACATAAAATTTCATGTATAGGTTTGGGCACCTCACGTAGGGAACTTTCAAACATTTTTGGCATCTCTGGCCCTTAGGCTAATATTAATTGAAACCCACTGCGTTAAAAGGTCTTGCTGTTAGGTTTGCATTCCTACCCCCCCCTGGTTTGCAAGCACTTCTACATACGCACACACTACCATGGGCCCTAGGATGGTACATCTACTGTTAATGGCCTCCATTTTTCTGATTTAAACTTTAAATATTATTTTCTTCAATTTTAGTTTGAGAAAAGATTTCTCACGGGAAAAAGCAACTTTGTTTACTATAAAAGAGAGAAAAGGGGATTCCAGAGAGTTGTTTATGCAAACATCACCTGTTTAGATTGCCAAATAGGGGAAGTGGGGAATTCCCCAAGGATGCTCAACTTAGAAACTTGTTTATATGTTTTGAGATCTAAACATGTAAGATCAGGGATTTCCCCATAAAGTTATTATAGGAGTGATGTAATTCGGGTGATGAATTCCGATTGGTCAGCTAGTGAAGGTTATGTTTATTATGCATGATGCTGTTGTACTGTCTATTTTTGTAGACTGGGATCTTTGTGCAAGTCAGTATATATTTGAGATTTGGAGCTAAGAAGTCTCGCTGTCAGCAGTTGCAATCAGCTATACAGTATGGTTTATAGCT
Organism: Ophioderma brevispina; assembly: GCA_023653785.1. Lineage (NCBI taxonomy): Eukaryota > Metazoa > Echinodermata > Ophiuroidea > Amphilepidida > Ophiodermatidae > Ophioderma > Ophioderma brevispina. Next base: position 37,784 of record JAMKCH010020428.1, on the reverse strand, counting down.
AGTTTTAATCCACAATAATGTGTATATTCATTTCCTAAACAGTGCCAGTATTTATTATATTTTAAATCCATGTGAGCAGAGTGCTGTATTATTCTACTGTCGTCTTTGAAGCCGAAAGTGCTGGGAATCAATAGGATTCCAAATTGTGGACATATAGAAATCGTGGATTAGCTTGGACGAATTACTGTGGATTTGGTTATCGTCGAGGACTTAATTTAACCTTGTCGGCTTGAACTGCTGGCAGATTACCTTCAGGACGTGAGAGAGATTCCCTTGGAATATTTCCTACCATGAGGAGTTTTGTATGAACTTGTGCGCTGTCATTTTGGAGTCTTCGCTGAGAGGAACATATCATCGTTGAACTGCAACGCCCTTTTGACATTAAGTATCAGTTATATAAATTGTGTATAATTTTGGTAATTTTGATTTATGTAATATGTTTGAGACATACCAACTCTTGGAACCATTCTAAATCATTAAAATCTGTTATATGTATATAAATTAGATCACTTGTGCACAAAGCTCATTTTTTTTGTGTTTGAAGGTATCTCTGACTGTTGACACACCTATACTAGACTTCATAACACTACCAATTACCCCCAAGGTACACAACTGATGTGCACAATCAAACACTCAGTACCACAGAATTACCAAGTGACTGATGACTGATGTGTTGAACATCCAATTACCACCACAAATTTACCAAAAATTGCCATGTTGCAGTGGCGTACCGACCGGCGGGGCAGGGGGGCAGTTGCCCTCCCTCGCTCGAAGAAGCGGGACGATTGGACCAACATATGCAGTTTTCCATCCCCCTTTTACAGGAAATTTCAACCAATTCAACCAATTCTAACCTAAATTTGGGCAAATTAAGTAAATTCGGCGATTTCTCGCACGCTACAAGCGAAACTCGCGCATTCGCCATTTAGATTTACATTGGAGCAAATCACGTGACGACTTCAGAATTTGCCCCCTCTGGCGGGGCGACTTGGAAATGTTCCCCCTCTGGAAATTTACCTTCTGGTTCTGCGTACTCCACTGCATGTGTGGTATCATGTGTACTGGTTTTTTATGTTAAAATGATTTAGTAATTAGTGAAAAACACTGAACCTTACCCTTTCAGTTGATTTTATGATCTTCTCCTGGTTTATTATTTAATGTGTGTTCACTGCTGTGTTGTACTTCAGTTTTTTTGACTCTCCCTGTCATAGATTCACTTGTTTGTACATCCCTCTTGTTTTCTTTCTCACCTAGTTAAATACAAAAAGATTAGTTAACTTGGTGGCATTTTTTTTAATTATGATTATTTAAAAAAAATACAATTTATCAAAAAACATTATTCCTAATTTTTGACTGATCTGGCCCTTTCAGACCAAATTAACAAGTTGAAACTGAGATGTATTTAATAATCCACAGAAAAACTAAAATATCAAAATGAGCATTATAACACTCCAGATCTTGCAGGTCAAAACTGGTGTGCTACAATGTGTGTTTTGTCCCCAAGCGCCGATCGAGTTCGTAACGGGGACTAGAAATGAGCAGCGGCCGTCCTCTGTCGTCCTTCTCTGTCGGCGGGATAAATGTTACCCATGTTGTACACGATTTTTCTGGAAGTTCCGTAGGGGCGACATTGATGTAACTTTGGTGGAAAGACGGGTGACTAGTTCTTGATGTGATAGAATTTGGGGCGTAAAAGATGCTAATTAAGTATCTATTTGCATATTTAATGAAAAATGTTCCTGCAAGCCTGTTGTACAAGTTTTTCTGGAGTTCTGTAAGGCTTACAATGATGTACCTTGGTGGAAGGAATGGGGTTGAAGGGTTCTCAACCTGATCTAGATTTTTGTTCATCTTTCGGCGGGCAAAATGAGTATAGCACTAATGAGCTAATTAATATGCACAAGCGCGATTGCTATATTTTTTTCAAACGGTACATCGATACTTAAAATTCCTGTACCTGCCTGCATGAAAGAATATCATGGGGCACATTCTTTTTTTTACAATATGAAAGTATGTGATTATACTGCAGCGTTGTATGCAAATGGCTAATTAATTATGCATAATTGCCGTATCTCTGAAACGGTAGGGTCGGATATGCCAAATTTCCTTCTGCTACGATGAGACTAGTTATGCCATGGGTTTTGCGTGGTATCGGAGGGGGGGGGTGTTGTAGGTGCCTTTACCTCTGCTAGTGATCGCGACATTCGGCGGTGACATTTTTATGCAATCAGCCGTCAATACGGTTCGGGCCTTTTTTTTTTCTAACATAGCTAGTACATCATTATTGGGCTAGTATGATAATGAGGGTTGTTCAACACATAGCAAGTGATGGGTCAACTATGTGATCGATCGCGGTCTGTAGACTTCATAATCACCACCATCGATATAATAATTTGCCAACTCGTACACACATCCCTCTTAAGTCACCGCATGTGCACACGTCTGCTATTGCACTGTTTAGGAGGGCTATTCATCATGTTGTTTTGTGATCCCTTGTTCAAGCACCTTGGTAAATTTCACTACTGAAACATGCAACTTATGTGAGGATACAAACTAATGTGCCAAGGCTCCCACTAACAGATGATTTTGTACTTCAGCATTAAAAAGTTAATGGCATGTACATGCAAATGCCTCTGAAAGAAGCATAATGACATAATGTACATGTATTTTCACTATTCCTAATCATGTTATAGAAACATATCACTCTTGGGACTTAAATACCTAATGCCATTTTCTTGACACACACATAAATATATGCTCTGGGCTTCTGGGGTCATATAGGTACCCTATCATCGCTGCTGACCCAGTCATTTTGCTTTTTCCATCGAAGATGGTATAAAAATCGGAATAGATAAAGCCACTACATTGCAAGTTACCCATAGCATATGTGTTAGCAATCAATGATTGGCAGAATAACCACAGTCATGGCACAGAGTTGGGTGGTTGTCTCAATGTAGCAGTGCAAAGTCCCTGTTCCAATTAATTGTAAGATTAAGGACATTGTAATGCCTACTAGGAAATTCATCATTACATTTCCTAAGCACCTAGAAACAAAACTTTTGTATTGGTAAGCGCACCCATCACAGTGTATAACTTCACCAGTTCATTGACCTGTAATGATGATTTGACCCATGGTTTTGAGATTACCATTTGTGTACAATGGCCTCAGATATAGCACACACTATGCGTTACAATAATCTTCCATCAACACAAGGGCACAGTTTCAGTGGGTTTTAACTATGGTACATGCATTGCATGAACTGATCTTGTGTATTCTTGGTATCATCTATTATACACAAAACTCAGTGGGTGTGTTTTCTAATACACTTTGTGAAAGTAAAGCTATTGAACTGTGCCACAGGATTTGAATACTTCAATTGCCTCATAGTGTCACGCATTGTTTTGAACCTTTTTCCTTTACGTGATTTTGGTAATCTCGGTGCAATGGACTGGGGTTAAAAATATTTAGAATCTCTTTGATAACAGGGGCACTCACCTATTGAAATGATAAGCTGTATAAGGCTGGCATTTTCAAACCAGTGGTATTCAAATACAAGGTTATGCATGAGTATGGTTGATGCCTGAATATATACTGTGGTTATCATCTTTCTCTAATATACGAGAGGGTTTCCTATGAACTCTGATATTTTATACCACTAACGTATTAAGTCTAATATCCTCGCTACGCGTGGTTGTCTTTTTTTAAAAGACTTCTTGTTTCGAATACCCTTCCCTACGAATTGCTTAGTGTTCTCCATTTGCCGACCACAGTATATCACCCCAACATGCTGCTAATACACCACGAGACTGAATCAGATCCTAAAATCAAAGTTAGTGTTAATAATTTCTTGCCTCTGAATGACCTTAATACTTGACGAATAGATAAGTCCAAGACTCATATGGGATATACACAGGTTGACTTCTAAGTTAGAACATATATAGAACAATTAGAACTTCTTTGTTTTTCCCATGTTCTTTATGGTAGTGGGGGATGAAATGCTCTTTCATTGGTCTGCACCATAGGGCATGCAATACACTTTGTCTCTCTGTCCATTTGCAGTTCCTTTTAGTTGCACATGACCTCTTCCTGGCTTTTCTGCTATCAATCTTCTCTTGTATACATTCACACCCTTAAAGAAACAGATTAATCATTACCAGATTAAGCAATTTGTGGATTTTTGAGAATTTGAGACAACACACTATAGGGGTGGGAAGATGTTGTTGAGATACAAGTGTCTCCCAATTGCACTGCTCAATTGTACCACCTACCAAAATGTTGTCGAAGTTTTTGCACAAACAAGTACAAAAGAAAACTGCAAATCAGGTGTATTTATCAATTACGTTTTTTCGTGTTTTTGTGATTGTTGTCCATTATCTTAAGATATGTTATAACATAACTTTCAGGGGTTGACCCCAGTCTGGTCTTATTGGCCTTTTGGTCAACTCCTCCATAAATTTTGTTTCTGTATTTGTTTTTTGTGTAACATGATTTTATATGGAAATAAAGTTTAAGTTGGTTTGCACTTTCCTGCTATCGTATCATCCCTACTAGGGAAACCTGCGTTGATTTTCTGTTGTGCACGAATTTTTTTTTATAACCCCCCCCCTGATTTTTTTACGTGAACATCCGATTCCTATAATATGGTACCACACGGATAGATTTTCTTCTCTCCATTGGAATCAAATACGTACGAATATCCCTTATATGTTCAGGAAGTATGAAATACTGAATATAGGGTGGAAACTTGATATTTCACAATTTTATGACTCAAAACATTGTAGCACTAAGATTTCCTCATTTCATACAACACTCATTCCTATCAATAGACCAAAAACTGCAGGAAAATTGGATATTCCTAACTTTTTTGGCAAAAAATTGAATTTCCCCTATTTTACACTATATGGCTATGGAAATCAACAGTTTTGCTGACATGCAAACTGTATGTTGGTATCATTTTGGTATCAAGAAAAGAGGCGGTACCATATTTAATCATTGGTACCAAACGCAAGTTCTGTGATATCCTTTCTTGTGCTATGCAATGTTGTTATTCTCCCCTGCAAGGGGAGGGGGTTGCCACTTGCCCCCCCCCCCCACCCAATCCATCACTTTGAGCTACTTGGGATGTACCCTTGTATCTTACATATCCGCCCGGTGGATTGTTTGCTTTTGGATGAAAGCATAAAAATGTAATTGACAATTACATTAAAAAATTAAAAAGGTTGTTATTTTATTTTTTAGAGCATTTTGAAAATCTGAAGGGGGTGGTAACCATCCCCCCCCCCCGTAGACCAGGGTTAAACATTATTCTACACACATAATCATCATTGGATATTTTTTTCCCTAATCCTCAATGCCAATGTGATAAAGTCATAAAATACATTGGAGCTTGTTTGAGGATTGTCCTTTGACCACTGCTACCAATTTTGAGAATTCGCTAGTCATGATATAACATACCATTGGAAATGTCAAAATTACGTCATCATCATCATAGCACCTAACCTATATAAGACGCAAAATTTCATATTGCTTTCTATAAACATCCATTCACATAAGTACCCAATATGTGTGTAATACCCCTAGTGAAGACTTGTTTGATTTTTTTTTTTTTTTTTTTTTTTAATATTTTTAATTTATTACTGTAATGTATTTTGAACTATTATATTTCAGTGGAATTTTGCTAGATTTTTGTTCACACATCAAAAGTCTGTTACCAGGTACATATCCACCCTCCTTATTAGGATGAGCAAATATTATTCACTTACCTTGGGTCTTTCCATTTCCTGTACACCAGTTGTTTGGAAGAAGGCATACTACCGACATGTTGACCACTTGGAGCGGGTCCTCACTGACAAACTCACCGGCAACCATGACCTGTATATAATGGTGACAATTTCAGAGTTAATATACTTTCGAAGCAATCTTACTAAGGGCATCCATTTGCTTTCATTGCCATTTTGTTTTGTGGTTATTCCTCTATTGTGGAATCTTTGAGATTTTATTGTCTACACTTGAGTCAATTGTCACATTGTAATGTACAAAGTACTTTCTTATTATTTTAATATTTTTATAATATAGTTGAAAAGATTACAGTTGATAATTAGTGGGAAAACATGCAGCGCACATGAATCTCCCTTCGATGTGGATATGAACCGTCTTCTATGTTCTACTGTCCTGTTCAATACCTTAGCTGTCTGGTTTTAAATTATTTCAAAATAATGCATGTTTTTCCATATCACGAACAAACAAGTTTTTGGGTATCTTTGGACATAAGCTGCTTTTTTACTGAAAGGAATGGGAACATTTTAAACCTTCAATCATGAATATCTGGGTATTTCACCTCGTTTTGAAAAATGAGCGAATAAGGGTTGTACCGATTCTAATTACGTTTTTGGAAGGTTCCATTGACTCTCTTTGTAGGTAGTAAAAGATGTCGTGCGTCTTCGCTATGATTCACGATCATACTGTTCCGCACTGGTATATATGAATATGCCGACTTGTCAACAGATCAAATCCGACCGTGTTCTTTGCACTTGATTTTTTGCCAATACACCGAGCTACTTCCAGGTGTCACGCGGCATTACTTGATGGACGAATTATAGGAGAGTCTGAGTGTTTTCAGCCTATCAATCAAAAGGCTTTTTCCTCGAGTATGAACGATTTTAGAGTTAAGGGCAGCTACTAAAATATAACCTAAGGTTTTCATTTTGTATCTTGTCATCTTGTGCACAAATCACAGTTAAGTCCAGTAGAAAAAGAGATATTTAATTCAAAAGTAAAAACATAATTATTTATATTTATTGCAATTTTTAGTCAAATGGGTTTTGGGGGTACTTTTGTAGTTTTGCCCTGATTCCCAGGTGACAATTAGTAGGCATATTTTTTGATGCAGCATCACTTTCCCAGCTGTTTGTTATATGCCTAGCCTTGATGCATTTGCAGCCTAGTGGCCTTATTGTGTTAGTCCTTGTGCGGCCTGTTTAGTTACACTAGCTACTCCCACTTAGCAGTACACACCCCCTGTCTGTTTGTGTAACACACTCAGTACCTCTCGTCAGTTGTGCATTTTGCAATGTACTAGTAGTTTTAAGATCATGTTATCGCATAATATAATGCAACATTTCTGTACATTAGTAATTTAAATAGTTATATATTTCCTCAACTAGAATTTGACACTAATTTTTTGCTGGTGATTGGGCTCAATAGTATACATGTTCCTCTACCCTTGTCAAATCGCAATCGTGCTCAATTTAAAATTAAATGTCTGGAATTTCCCTGTGTGGTGTATGTGTGTGTCCGGGTATGTGTGTCGCATGTCTATGCCTGCTGTGCCCATCTCTCTGGCTCTCATGTTTGTAGGTGTGTGCCAACATGTGTGTGTGTTGTAACCAATGTCAAAACTAAGAATTAAGGTGCTTTTCAATTTATGTGTATATGTGTTCTCTACGTGATATGAGAGGACTGAACTTGCACATAGCACCGCACCATTACGCGTGGGAAACAAACTTGCGGTTTTGGATGTGAACATATAATGCATGTTGCAAAGCGCCTATTCATATTTTTTGTGTCTTTTGCTGGGCTGATATTGATGGTTAACCACTAAAACGGATGTTTTTTGTTTATATCTTGGGAATGGATGGATTTGAGGTCTCCAATTTCAGGATGACATAGAGAAAATACGAGCCTTCATCTGATAATCAAAATCGATAGTACTTCCAGGAGGCCGCCGCTCAATTTCGCAAAAATTGGTTTTTTGCATGTACATAATGCTTGTCCATATACTAATCACTGTGTGAATTGCTAAGCTTAAATCGAATTCCTTATATAGAAAATCACAACTTTGATATGAACATATCCCGTATCCTATGGGACGTAATACTACATATAATGTTTTACTGGGCATCAAAACGAAAAAAACGCGATTCATCTCACATTTCTGAATTGTGTCATTTTAGGTTAACTATCTTATTCGAGTTGACTATTTTTCAAGTGAATTATCACAAAAAAATAATATTTCGAATCTTGAGTCAGACATGCATTGTATTATGGGGGGGGGTAGGTTTCACAGGACCCACCATTTTGTTTTTATGTGGGGCATTTGTTTAATGGTCCATCATTTTGCTCCCAATTTTTATGCACATTGTCTAAGTAATATATCAGTTGCAATATTTTGTTGGCCAAAAAATTCAAATCGGCTATGGCATTATTATTCTAATTAGCGTAATTATTTTGGTGCGTACTATTCAAAATGTGTTTTTTGCACTAATACGTACTCTAGTAAGCTTTAAAAAAATCAGGGCAATGTAAATGATATTGATGATTTCCTATTAACCAAATTTTTTATGGAAAAGGTCCGTCATGAAAGTTTGTTTCTTTTGGTGAATCGGAATTGGGTTGGCGCATTGTCAAAATTGGTTTTTGGACGCTATTTTGAATCCGTGTACAACTGATTTTATTTTTTTTCCCTGTTATTGGTTGTTTTGATGGTACCAGCCATCAGTGACAGAATGTTTGTTTAAAAATTCCACTGCCAAGTGGTTTTTCAGAGGGGTGGCCCCATTGGACCTACCTCCCCCCCCCCTGATACACAAACAGGAGTTTCAGGCAAGACATTGGGGGGGGGATTTATACACTTATTTTAAGGGCATTATTTGAAAATCTATGAATTTGTTTTTTTCTGTCACAGAATAATTGCTATAATCACCATCTTGGTCAGAAGATCACTGCCCCCATATTCATATCCAGGTTTTAACAGATTGGATTCAAAGGTCCCAGGCATTGAAATCCAAAATTCACTAGAACATCACTCATACCGCTGACTTGTGACCCCTATCTATGGTCACGAGTCAGCGGTTGGACCCATGTATGTGTGTTAACAGATTGGGTCAAATCTCATGTGTGCCAATTAACGGTTCATTTTGGCATTTTTGAAAACTTTATTAATGTGGTGGGCGCTTCAGCCTAAACATTGAGGCCAATTGGCAGCTAGTTTGGCAGAAAAGCGCACTGACTCCTGGGTGTGCTCAGAGAATGACACCATTGACCACTTTATGACCTTTAACCCATCAATACAAAATGTTACCATTTTGTGATCATCAAAGAGGGCAAGACTGTGTTTGAGAACCACCGTGTTCTTAATTCCCATCATTTTTGTAGGCGAAGTAATTTGTTTATCACTAGTATATTCGTTCATTGTAAGTAAAGCAGGTGTCCCTAAATCATTGTCTCTTTGAATACAATCACTTGATAGGCTTCTGCATCATTGATGCTCGGGTTTTTTGTTTCGTAACCAATTGATAAAACAGGACAGGATCTCTATCAGAAGTATCAGTATTATCGATGCATTTATATGCATTCTACGACGTCCGAATTTGTTTAAGTACGAAGGCGTACTCTGCTACTTAAACCAATTGTAAAACAACAAGACGGAAGGATTATACTATCGATTTTGAACAGCTGAGTGAGAATACTGCTTAACTGTAATTTTTACCATGCTTGTGTTATTGGTTTGTTTTTTGGCCTTACAAAAGTATATTTTAACTTTCTCCTGGCCTTTTAAACTTCTAAACTTCCATTTTTTTTCTCTGTTTGTTTTCTCTTTCACTGAAAAATAAATTAAAAAATTATATTGAATTTGTCAATTCTTTTTGTGTATCAAAAAAAGCGTAATCTATTTATCTAAATATTTAAATACTTTATTAATTGCATATCTGTTGTAACAATCACCTAAACAAATCGGAAAGTGATAATCCATGGGATAATCTTTCCGACTTACGTAAATTCGGATCGGTAGGTACACATTATATGCCCATGCACGAAGGACACGCGCAACCCTGAAAGGTCCACCCAATCAATCCTGTTTGCTATATATAACATGCTTTTGAGCGGCCCCCCCAATTCCGGGCAGAGCCAGGATTTGAAAAACATAAAATTACCGGGGGCGGAAAGGCTAATCTTGTCCAAAATGGGCTGCTGATTTTGCAAGGTTTGGCAGAATAACCGGGGCGCGCGCCCCCTCTGGATCCACGCCTGTAATTCGTTTAATGGTTCTATCTTCAAGGGTTGTTCAAAGTCAATATTCCATTCACCTGGACCCAGTTTGTTGTCATTTGCCAATTAAAAAACAGTGTAAATTGAATAAACACATCCAAAGAAGAAATATGTTTTCAAGTTGGAACCCAATGGATTTTTTTTTTTTTTTTGGGTTGGGCTTTTTTTTTTTTTTTTTTTTTTAACAACTTGTCTTTCGTGATGTTTTTCAAACACATATATTTTTTGAAATATTAATAAAAAAACGGACATTGAAGTTAATTGAACAGGACCAACCTCATAATTTGCTTAAAACAGATAGCCCAACTTCTTTGATACTCGTCAATAGTTGAAAGTGTGGTGGGATTTAATGGTAACCTTATTGGGAAACATAGTCTTGGATAGTCATAAAAATGGATGTTTCTTCCGACTAGTTTAGTACTGAGTACCTGGGTGCTGTCATGAGTTGCGGTGCACATTTACAGAAAGTCATACCTTAGTCTAGAGAAAATTAACTCACACTAAGTTAATAAAACATGGAGGAAGCACTACCATAAATATACAGGGATCATGCTTAAGATTATAATGTGGTATCTAGCCCGCTTTAGAGCACTAAATAAAGTAGAAGACGTAGTCTTAGACATTACTTGCCAGACACCTTTATTACACCTTGAAAAATGTAAGTGCCGTGCCTCCCCTCTGACATGTTTGTGCTGGATTTCCCCCGTGGGATTTCTCATCCTCTGGGTGCTCCCTACTCTACCTACTCTACCTACTTTACTCTTTTCATCTCTATCCATACTTCGCAAACCAGTTGGCTAGGATAGGCGAATCAATCTGGTTGGCCTGACAGATGAGTCAATTAGGTTGGTTTGGCAGGGTGGCTTTTGGCTTTCTGGGGATACTAGGTTTATGATCCCAATGTAGGATTAGAGGCGCCTGATCCTAGGGATAATCACGGACTCAATCAGTGATACCTATCTGGGGTACAGGAAACAGATCCCCAGTATAAGGCGGTGAAGGTGTGGTGCAACCCCACAGGACATTCAGGGAGATGGGGGAGGTGTCTCGGCTCTTTCCACAATTGGAGACAAGAATCCTCCACCTCTCTTTGTCTTGCAAAAAAAACAGTGTGGTGGTGCCAATGGTGCTGTGACTACTCCATCTCTCTTTCCCTTTACTCCTTTATTGAGGAAGTAGGTCCAGAGGTATATACTTAGGTCAAACCAGATATGGTGAAATAGTACCTGATGCCTTGTAGGTTGGGTAGTGTTTGCGAAAAAAAGGCTAAGGGACCATCTCTGGAAAGAAAAAGAACAACTGCGCCTTGCAGTAGTGTCACTGTGAAATGAAAGACAAAGGCTAAGGGGACGTGCCCCAACAGAAAAGGTGTTTGGCTGGAGACCTGGCGAATCCCAGCGACTATTTAGCTAATTGACTAGATGAATAGTTCACAACGTAGCACAGGGTTCAAAGCCCCTGATTTTAAAGTCTGTGCTTCTGACGTCACATTGGGTCGATACCAATATGCATGATGGGTTGGTCCTAAAGGCCTACTGGACGGCCCAACCCTGATATTGACAAAAGATGCCATGGACAACTTTGTTAGACGCAAAAATGCGTTCATCATAGCACATTAATGTCCAGGACACTTTTCAACACAGCCAAGAAAGAAGAACGCGTACATGAAGCACAACTGTATGATATCGATGTCATCTGCATACAAGAAACCGCATTGTGCACAGTGAACCACTACTACAGGAGAATCTCCATGGCTATGCACTTATTACAGCCTCTGCATGGAAGAAACAAGAAAAATGCAACCACAGGAGGTGTGGGGTTTCTTTATCACAAAGGCTCTAAGTCTGTGCCAAACCTTGTCAACTTTAATGAGCGCATTCTGAAGCTACATGACGGGCATCCGGAAACACAGTCATTTGCTGTTACGCCCCCCACAAAGACAGCCAGAAGAAAAATGTCTCTCACTGTTACAATGAACTTTCCACTGCCACCATTACAGTTCCCCGCCCAAACTTTTGGAATCCCTGGAGTTTACAACGCTAAGCTTGGGACTGACGAGCCGCTGTTCACTTGCAACAAGAATCTAACAGAACAGAATTGGAATGTACATGAAGGAATTCATGAAACAATTTAACCTTTTGCCATATAACAAATTCCAAATCATCAGGTAGATGTGACACACCCGACGCCCAAATGGAGAAATGTCCCAACTGGACTATATTCTGTCAGAAAAGTCGATAAAAGCATTAAGAAAATCAGAGCTACAACACTTTTGAAGCAGTTAAGTCTGATCACAGAAGTGTCTCTTGCAGGAGCCCAGATAAGTTATCGTCGAGTAAACCCACCTCCAGAGAGATCCATGAAAACAATAGATGGAGGAAGGGTAGGTCGGGGGATACAAAGCTTTGTGAGCAGGATACTGTAGCTGGTACATAACAGGTTCAACACTTCTTGTTGATGAGCTTGAAGACAAGAAACTCCAGCGCAGTATATATATGTCTTCTCTATTCAGCCAACAAAGAAATGGCAGTGGGAAGCTACCTAGAAGAAAGAAGAAGATACCTGCCTTTGCCTCAAACGACAAAGTCAGCAAAGCCAGAGAAAAATGAAGTATGCAGCCAAGAAGCACCGTACTAAATCACCCAGCAGCTCCAGCAGAACCTATGATCCTGCTAAGGCTGCCACTTGATGACGATTACATTTTGGTGCTTGAGGAGCATTGTTAAGTACAAGGTGAAGCACTGATTGCCCTACATCTTGAAACAAGCAGGTGATGCCCTGGGAGGAGGCCTTGCGGGAGCTGACCGATAAGAAGGCTCTACCCCAACTATAAGAATCAAGGTGTGAAAACAACTGAAGAGCGCCTTGGAAACACAGTGGTTTCAGACTTTGTCTCTACTTGGCAAAGCCAGTTCAGAACAACACTAAACTTGATGAACCTTTCTTCAATCACAAACTAGCAGACACCCTGCCAAGCCCAGATGGACCTTTTTTGGAGGAGCTTCAGATAGGCTGAAGAAACTGACGAACACAAAAAGACAACTGGTCCGACCACATTCCTGCAGTGTCGGAAGACTCCACTATTTCCATGATCAACTGTTAGAATTTTGTAATAACACCGACATGGGAATTATCATAATACAGCTGCCTTCTTCAACATCATTATCATTCATCTACCAAAGAAAGGCGACACTCCAACAACACCAAAACTACAGAGGAATACATGTCACATGGCCCTAAGGATCTACATACCCATGCTGCTCACGAATCACTCCTCACATTAGATCCTTATCAGCTCAGACGGACCAGGAACGGTTTCGCAAAGGCAGATCAACTTCCCTAGATACTGCCCTCAGGAAGGATAATAGAAGAGTTGAGAATTCCAAGAGAAAAGCTTCCATGTGATCGTAGATTTTAGATTTTTACAAGGCTTTTGACAGTGTTAACCGGGATGTAATGTAATGCCTGTGAATCTCATTCTCGCCAAATCGGCTGCCCAGATGGACGGAATGTCAAGGCAATTGCCATCAGGTATGATAACCCATTATAGCTTTGTGCAAGGACCATGGATGGGCCACAAAGGAGTTCCTAACAACGACGGGAATCCTACAAGGAGATACTCTTGCTCCCTATCTGTTTGTAGTCGTGGTTGATTACATCTCAGGCAGAGTTCTTGACTCATTGAACGACAAAGGCCACCAGCAAAACCCAAGCGTTTTTTTTTTTTTTAATTCCAAGGTTAAAAGGTCACATGGGTCAGCATCTCACAGACCTTGACTAGCCAGATTGATCTAAGCTCTAACAGCTGATCTGATATGTGATGCACAAGATCTACTAACATCCTTGAGAATGCTTGCAGACAAAGTCGCCATACATCTAAAGGCCAAGACGACTGGAATATAGATGTCAATGAGGAAGACGATCATCAACATATCTGCACAGCAGATGGAGCCAACTCAAGAGGTCAAGGACTTCAAATATTTAGGGTCCTATGTTGCCGACAGGCAGAAAGGACTTCCTGTCACGCAAAGGACAAGCTTGGAATGCCTGACAATAAACTACACCAATTATGGCAATATGGTATCTCCAATTCAACCCAAGCTGAAATTCTTTAGAGCCTGTGTAGAGGTATCTTGTTATAGATCTGAGACCTGGACCATTGAAGAAGAGCTACAGGATAGATGGATGGAACCTACACCAAGCTTCTATGCGAGTACAAAACATTGGCGTTGAGCACAAGACCAAAGACATGATTATGGAGATATCCTCAAGTCATCTTTGTTGACCCATACGACGTGCACGATTTGCCGGTTCACTGGTCATAGTGCGATTGACCCAAGTAGTCTTAGACGTTCACATGTTGGAAGGTACCATGCCAAAACAGGGTCGTCGCCCCTTTAACTACATTGATCGTGGTTGCTCGAGACATCCAGCAGGATCCATCTGACATCCCCACTTAATGAAAAAAAGGGACATTTGGCGTACATGGTGAACAGCCATCTCGGCTGCCGGCCGTTAGATAGACGATAGTCTTAGGACTTAGCCTACCAAATACCATTACCAAAAGGCCAGGAAAATAAACATAAGTGAAAAACAAGAGCAACATTAATGTCAAAGAAAGAGAGTATTGACGCTAAATGACCGTGGGTCACCATAAGGAAGTAAGTTACAAAATTTTAAATACAATCGTCCATGGAAGGTCATCCATACACAAGGCAAGGAAAACAGGAACTGGAGCGTGCTGCCATGCAGCCTTGTGTTACAAAGAAAAATGAACTGGAAGCCAAAAGAAAAACCACGAAAAGGGACTTGGAAGAAGACGCGGCAAAGGAAAGATAGGAGGCAGCATTGAGAAAGATGGAAGAAGATAGCAGCTATTAAAACAAAAGGCTTACGTGGTCAGGAAGGAGACAAATGAAGCAGGAAGTATGGAAAGAATAAAAGCAGAAATGTAAAAGCTGATTATGAAACAAACCCACCCAAATTAGCAAAATTTACATCCATTGAGGCAGGAGATCTTGGGTTAGCTGCCTCTATGACTGTAAATATCTATTCGGAGCAACTACATACACCTGTGCTTTATGTAACTAAGGGTTTCACTTAGCTTTGGTTACATGTCATTTGTAAGATACTTGTGAAATAACGTTTACAGTACTTGTTTACTTCTTCCTGATTGTTGTCTTTGATGTGTTGTCTGTTTGCGGCTTTGATGGATTTTTGACTTTTCATCTTGGCTGCCACCTTTTTACTCTGTAACACTTCTCTCTTCGCTATTTTCCTGAAATTTTATTTGGCAAATCAGATTATTACAAATTATGCCAGATAAAGTTACATCTTTGACTCGTTTAATGTGATCCTCCCAGTTATGGTATCCATTTTTAAACAATTATCTCATCACACATCCTGTTAAAAATTAACGTAGTCCAAGTAAAATTATTTCAATGAGTTATCTATCTTTGCTGAGCACTTGCTTTAGCTGAATGAATTCATCCACCTTGAAGAGTCTCATTTGTACTGATTAATAGATTTAAGTAAAATGTGAGCCCATGCTCTTGTACGTATGTCCATAAAGAATCACACTATTATTGGCATATTCAATATTTAAGGTTTTCAATGAACAGTTGGTGTTGATTAATTAAGCCTTACTTCCAATTCCCTCTTCTTTTTTTAAATTAATTTTTCTAATTAAAAAGAAATAAAAATAAGCACACTACCTTAATTACTTACATAGACACCTCTTTTTTGAAACCTAACTGGGATTGCTCAATTGGGAGGATAACAAACATTGTTTTACCGAGAACTCTGTCGGGCCGGTCCTAGTAGTATAAAAGTCACTTACCTTGTGCACATGTGCCAGTTTTTTGCCTAACATTTGTTGTTACATGTTGCAGTCGTTCTGTGAGCAGGGTATATCAGGTGACAAGAAGAAACTATCCGTTTATGGAAAATTGACTGCATGAGCTTGTTTCCTTTCCAACGAGGTGCAATCCATCTTCACTGTTTGAAACACGACAACCATTGAACAAGAGAAAAATTATTGTAATCAAAGTATATTTTGTCTCCCCTTACTTTGTTCGGCAGAGACTTGGTTATCACTTTTCTGTCTGTCTGTCATCTTTCTGTCATAACTGTCTGTCCGTCCTTACCTTCCTTTTTTCACTGCTTGTATGCCATTTTCTGGTAGGGCTACAATGATGTAACTTGGTGGAAAGACGCGGGTTGATAGTTCTCAACCGGATTAGATTTTGGGCTTAAAATAATGAATGCTAATTTAAATTTATCTAATAAGCATAATTTACGGAAATTTTCCCACCAGGCTTGTGTAAAGTTTTTTCTGGAGTTCCGTATGGGCGTATAATGAGTAACTTGGTGGAAGGAGTGGGCTGAAAAGTGCTCGACCTGAGTAGATTTTGGCGTATTTCGAGCGGGCAAATTAAGTATGGCAATTGAGCTAATTAATCTGCAAAAAATCACCTAATTGCTAGAATTTTGAAACGGTACATCAGTATGCAAAATTCTTCGCTGCATGAAAGCCTATCACTTTGTCGTCTTTTTTGCAATTGAAAATGCATGTGATATATGTGGCTTAGGTATGCAAATGCGCTAATTAGATTGAGTATTGCTGTATCTCCTGAACTTACGTCGGATAGGCAAATTCCTTTGCTACCTGAAAGACTGCCATGCCATACATCTTTGTGTTAATCATAATTGGGTCAAAGTGCATTTTGGGCATAAAATATGTTAAGTGGGTCTATGTTGCATAATTTAAAAAAAATTGGGTGTGGGGATGTTGCAGGGTGGGGGGTGTTGCAGGGTGTTGGGATGCTGGCGGGTGTTTGGGGTGGTGGTAGTTGGGGAGGGGTGGGATGTTTGGGAGGGGGTTGGGGTGGGATTTTGGGGAGGGGGTTGGGGTGTTGCTGCTGGTGTTGGGGTGAGGGGTTTTGGTGCTGCGGTTGTTGCTGGTGGGGTGTTTGCGTTGTGTTGGTTATTGTGTTTTTGGGTTGAGGGGTGTGTTTTTCAGTTGGTTGTTCATGGTTTAGTTTTTGTTTCACTTATTGTTTTTTTTTTTTTTTTTTTTTTTTTTGTGTTTTTTGTTTAGGGTTTATTTTTGCATGGTGTTGGGGAGGGGTTGGGTGTTGTGGGTGTTGGGTTGGGGTGGGGTGGGGTGTTGCGTAGGGGTGGCCATGTTGCGGGGTGTTGGGGAGGGAGTGGGGTGATTGGGGAGGGAGTGGGGTGTTGGGGATAATCTGCATTCCTGGCAATCCTCCATGTATCTGCCTGCACAACTTTTTGGGAAACCCTGTACTCATACTTTTGCAAATCTGGTGTGCTGCTCTTTGTCTTACAGGCTATGCACGAAAGCAGGCGAGACTTGTGGTTCGAGAACCGCCTTTTTATTAAAACAATTTAAACCAAACAAATCACCATTTATTAATGAAAACTTAAAGCTGGATTTAGAATTTGCCCTCATTTTTTAGAAATTGTTATGGGTTTTGTTTTGTTTTTTTTTTTCTTTTGTTTTTTGTGAAGTAGGGGTAATTATTTGTTTTGTTTGCAGATACACAATGCTTGTCCACCTAATCACACTGTAACTAATACGGTCAATCAAAAATCCATGCAAATGGGACTTGTTTGCCCAGGTTCTGGACATTTTTGCACTACCAAGAATTTGACCTTTGTTAAGGACCTGGCTTGCTATACACTGTATTTATTCATGTAACATGATGTCGTGAAGTCTTTGTTTACTTACCTTATAACCAATACTTGTGAATTGGAACCTCAATCACTTGGTCCAAAGTTGCAACAACACCGTCCATGCTATGTACTAAATTTCCAAGTAGGATGTGTTGTAGAAATTTACTCGGTCAAGGCAACCTATTGTGATAAGCAAAATACAAATTCAGATCATTTATTTGGTAGTAAGCCACCATGCCTGTAGATGGGGGCAGGGGACAGGGCCCCCTACTAAAGGAAAAACAAAGACAAGCGAAAACTGATCATCTCCAAATTACCGGGTAGTAATGTCTACAATGACTATATTGGGGGCAATGAGCTCCTGACCAATTTTTACGGAGTCTTGTGAAAGGGTTAACATAATCTTTACCTTATTTTAATTCTTGCATTATCACATTTGCGCCACCAATGAGGTGCCTCAGAAGCGGTGTTTTCTTGATGGCATCTGGGAAAAAGTTGAACATCCAGGGTCCGTGTAATTCAATATAACTCAGGGACCTTCACCAATCTTTAGAGTTTGTCAATATAAGAGTCAGTTGCATGCGAAGGCCACTAAAACGCTAGATACAACAATAAGTAAACCCGTTGCTTTCTTTTGATCACACAAACTCTTTCTTTGAGCGGTTTTCAACCTATATCACATTACTTACTTGCGTGTTATCCAATGGAATGTGGGAACAATGAGGTAATACCCCTGTAAGTCCAAATCTGATTTGCAAGGGTAAACCACCGGTGGTGCACCACTATTGTAAATGTAAGATTATCTACCCCTAAAAATATCTGAAATTCTGCTCCATTTCCAAAATTATGGCTCTGTGCCTGTATAATAAATTTAGTTAATTTTAAAACTAATCTGTGGCAAAATCTAATGGAGTGCATTATACTTCGGTATCACTAGTCATATCGCATAAATGATTTTTTTTTCTCTTTATGTTTATTTTTTTCCCTTGTTTCCAATTCTTCAAATTTGTAAGACCATCCACCATAAGGGCTGTAAGTCACCCCACCCCAAACAGACAGACTAGTCCCCATGCACATACTGGTTTGCCGGGGTTCTGTCTGATTTAAAGAAGAAACGCATGTTCTGTACCAACCGTGCACTGAGGCCTCCTCCGTTGTGCGTGCGTACGGTGTGTGTGTATGTGTAAGTGTAAGGGGGGTGTATGTGTGTGTGGATGTGTGTGCACAAATTGTTAGTTTGTTTAATTGACATCAATTAAAAGTTGAACTTCAATTGGAACAAACTTCTGTCATAAAATTCACAATGGGATCCCTCAATATGTTGATGATGTCAAAGGTTCATGTTGAAAGGTCATATGAGGTCAAGCTGAAAAATGGGCTAAAAAACATGTAAATTGACCTAAATTGAAATCTTGAAGTTCAGTTGGAACCAAACTTGTGTCATAGGTGCACCGCATGCGACCCCTCATATATTTATGAGGGGGGGGGTCAAAGGTTCATGTGCCAAGGTCACGTCAGGGGCGGCCGGCCAACTTATATTCTTTGATATAGAGAGCGCGGAAGCCAAGAACCGCGAAATTCTAGTTTGCTTTCTGGTTTAGTCATAATGAATGACTTTCAACTGCTGTGTGGGAAACTACTTGTGGCCCCATCCCCACCACCTTCAGCTACCAGGGGAGTATACAACTAAACTGGATACTTTGGTATTATAGAAACCATGAAATTTCACACCTCATCTAGCACTATTGTTGCATTCTTATAGGACAGTATTAAATTTATAGGCTATGCATCACAATTGGCGAACCGGCGCATAAAATGTTCTGTGGGTTTTAATACACGAAAAAGTTTCAAGTTAGAGTTACAAATTTCCCTACATAAGAAACACATAAAATTAGATGTTGTGATTGATGGGCACCTTAAACTGAATGTGGTACAGGTACTTGATTTAGTAATTACAATGTAAGTAGATACCTACATGTGAATGCTGTTATTATTAACACATCGGCTAAATGGTGTAGAGGTGTGGCCCACACCTTCCCATTCCAGTATTTGAAGAGAGGTTGGTTTTTTCATCACTAACCAAAGGAAAATATTTTTTAATGTCATTTAAAATTGCCATTATCACAGTTATAAGAATCTTACCAATCAGCCCGCGGTAGAATCAGCTGACACAACCCATTGGATCATCTAAACTTTGTTTTTGCAATTCTCAGGAGGCTAGCCATTTCTTTGATTACTATGTGGGGTAACCTTTGGTAGATTCTGTGCAAGATTGTTGTTCCAATGTAAAAACATTGAAGTAACATCATCATGTTTTGCTACATCTTTGTATTTCTGTTGATAAAATCAGAATAGAATTATATCAGCTTCAGTTATTACAAATGTACCACAAATTGCAAGCTCAAAACACAACAATGAAAGTCTACACCACAAACCCCAAATAAACCTGGTCAATTGCCATTTGGCTGACAAAAATGGTATAAAATGTCAGGTCCTAAGTTAAAGGTATTCTGTCATAATTGAGAAATTGCACACTCTAGGTTTATGGTTGTAAAGCATTTACATGTACTCACTTTCACTCACTCACTCACTCACTCAACTTCCCTCCCTGCTCACCTCCTCTTCCCTGCCCTCACTTTTCCCCAACCCCTCCTCTTCCCTCCCTGGGTCCCCAACCCCTCACATCCATTCATCCATGTTTGTATGATGTTCTATCTACAAGGCTCTCTCATAAGTCCACTTTTGATTATTGTAAGCTGATATTACACAATCCCGCTGCTGTGTCATTAAAGGTAGTGGCCCGATGGATCAATTCGGGGTTCAATTTTTCATATTACGTTTTCAACACCCTAACCAAACTACATATTAAAACATTTTTGGGGGTCAATTGGAAAATGTCCTAACATAATTATGTTAGACTTATGTTATCATGAAGGTACAACAAATACTACAAAATTTTTGTTTAAACCTCAAGACCTACCTCTTTCTTTGCGATTTCCTCCATTTTGGCCCCTGGAAAAGGATGAATGCTATTTGATTTGCTGACTGGACATTTTTCAAGATGCTGTCTGTGTACACAATCTTTAAAAATAAACAAACATTTAAATCGAGTTGGGTTACATATGAAAATTGGGTGATCACATACATTTAGCAAACTACCATTTCGACTTTTGGAGGGTTGTACCCGGTTCCATCCCTATCATTTAGCAATTGACAGTAGACACAAGGATACACATCAAACCATTGACGTTGATCCTGGGGCATTGGAACAGTGATTCAAGCAACAAAGTTTATAATGGTGAGAGTATTAATTGCAGGGGAAATATAATTAATAGATATGTGCGTAAGCTAGAAATCAGAGGCAATATGGGTTCTTCTTCTTGTCGTTTCCAAAGTCATTAGCAGTACTATGGTGGTGTCAGGATTTTATTTTCAACCGAGTAAGCTGACCAGCCGCGTGTATCCATGATACGGACGCTCCTAACATGAGCCCACTTTTGAGACTGGGGGCGGATGTGGGAACAGTCAGGGGTTTACACCCTATCTTATTCGCACTGACTGCGATGTGCATGTCATGTTGTGTCTCTCTGTACATGGGACCGATTGCTTAATGTCCCCTCCGAAGAATGGTATGCTTTCATGATTCATATGCCCATTCAAGTGAACCATGGAAGAGGCGGTATTCTGTAATTTAATTGAGCACCGCCGCATAAATCCCAACAAGTTGACCTTCAACCAGGGATTCGAACCCGGAATTTTTTTTTTTTGTAAGTTGCGCCACAGGCAATCACCCTAAACACTAGACCACGCTCTCCCACCAGAGCGAGATACGGGTGAACCTTCTGGAACGGTAGACCTTTGTTCCTCAGAGTTTCACGCTGTGCCATGATCAGAAACTCTGATGTATGGAGTTTACTAACTCTTTTCCTTTGAGTGATCTATCAACAAGGGAAAGGGTGTTAACACCCCAGGTGAGCTTTCCTCCGGTGCCAAAACGTTAAAAACTTCGAAGATCTTTCATAAATTGTTTCCACATCCATTTCTGGTCATTTTGGCAAAAACCCACAAAATTTTGAAGGAATCACCCGTCACCGGGGGTGGCGTATACTCCGTCAAGTCGAAGGAGTTGCATCTAAGAATTAATTCTATTACCATCTACTTACTGCCCTTAATTTAGTTTTTTCAACCTCGGGCACATTATTTGGCTATATATGATACTGATTACCCTCCTTTATTTTCCTAGTTAACAATTTGTTAAATATTGTGCCCGTGGCTCCTCAAATTACATTTTTATTATAAACTAGTCATTTTCCATCATTTGTGGACCAAAAACACCGCATGAAATCTTGATATACCTACTTTTTGGTGGGGCCTCCCGCTATAGCTGGCATGAAACTTTAGCAATCTGTTGTGCATGTGTTGTGTGATATATATGTGTGTGTAATGTGTCACTAATTGTTAAAATTGACCTTATTTAAAGCAATATCAGCACATATTTTTTAAGAGCGCCCCCAATTTTCTAAATGTTGAGATTTTTTACACGGTTGCATTGGTAACTGGGCTAGTAAAAGCTATACCTGTGAATGGTTAAGCTCGAACATGTCTGTGTCGCAAACGAAGAGTTTTTACATTAGAATAATTGATATCAGAGCATCTTTAATAATAATTCAAAAACGGCTGCTGGAAACGGCCTCCCAATAAGAAATAGCCGGAAAATAGTTCTATGTGCTTAGCTACGCTCACCATTTGTTGTTTTCATATCGGGTTCAAGGCAATCAAGTTTAGGATATTTTCTGTGAGGTGGCACTTATTTCATCATGGACCGGACATAACCTTGCATTTCCAGCTCTGTCGTTAAGTACAGTCTTGGATCCCACTTCTAGTTGTAAAATTGCTTATTTTTAATGATAAAGATGTATTTTTGATCATTCCTCGTTCGCAGGTGTAGTTTCCTAAAATAAATTAAAAATTCTTTAAAAGGACGGGTGGATCAGAGGAAAATATCCATGTTAATTGGTATTGACGGTATTAGTAAGATGATATATTGCTTTAATTTTGTAATGCTTGAGCCAACGTCAGATGATATAAAAATTTATTTCTTAAATTAATTAAATTAATTCTTTTAGGTAAATCAAGGAGACTATGCTGTGGAGCATGAAAGTGCCCATTTAAGAATGTTTTCGATTTTGATGTTATGAATAATACTTTTCAAAATCTTTCACTATTCAAAGGTTGGATTGATTTAATTGCTTTATTGTAGTGAGTCTCAAGGAAACATGAGTGGTCGGATTTTGATTGATCAGCAACCTTTAATAATGAGGGTTTCGACATTTTTTTAGGAACATGAAAATGGGCTGGGTTTGATTGGATCAGCCACCTTTATTTAAGTTTTGCGTTATTACGCATTTTTATTTTTACGCAAATTAACCCTAGATTATTTTGATTTTTTGGGTCACCCTGAAACCCTGAAAATAAACCTCAGGCTGTTGTTTTCTACCTGCACTGCCAAACACAGGTCCATAGATCAAGGGCTTCAAAACGCATGATACGGAATAGACAGACCTCATTTTAGTCATACTAGTGGCATTTCCCCCGTTTGTGAACCTTTTACCATGGCGGCCACTCCTTTTAATAGAATGTGATATGTACGAGTAAATACGGTGGAATGATATGTAATATGTAATGAAGTAACGAATGTTCTAAGTTTGTATATAATTGTAAACAGTGCAATGGCGTGGGTGAACATTTCAAAATTTGACAATTTTGTATTTTTTTTATTTTTTGCTTTTAAAGAAAATAATATGAAGTCATTGGGGACAATTTTGCTGAAAAATGGAGGTTTTACATTTTGGGAAGAGCTCCTAAGATTTTTTAAAGGTTTAAAATAATTATTTATAACAAAATGTTAGTGATCAACGTTGGTAAGTGTGCCGAATCCTATAATTCTTTACGTCCGTCGGCATGCAAAATACCAGAATTGCTTTCTTTCTATTCTGCTGGTGAGTCTGGCAGTGTCAACCTTGTGGTGGATAAGTATATCGTTGATGACTTCCCGAATACAGTTGTTATGTTGTATTTTGATTGGCCGCATTTTTTCCTTTAAAAATCGTAAATGTAATAGAGGGGTATGAACCCACATTCCCTCCTTGTTAAATTATTTCGTTCATGCATACCTCGCTAGTTGTCCAAAAATCACAAGTCAACTTGCAAACTCCCACAAAATGTCATCCTACTAATCCCTTCCCATACCTTTTACATGGCTATTTTCCCCTTGAACCTCGCCCTTTTCCTTTTTAAGGTTTTTTTGCGTCTCCTTTGAAAGTTTTTAAGAAGTCTGATTTTTTTAAACCCAAGGAACTTGGGTTAAAGGTGCAATAGGGGATTCCTTCCTATGTGGAATGATGTCAAAGGTCATGGACAATGTCAAAGGTCAATGTCCAGACTGCTATCTTGCAGGGGGATGACGCAAGTTTACTTGCAGTATTTTTTTCATTCCTCCTCGTCAGTTAGGAACAATTCACATCTTTAACTTTCACACTTAAAAAGGCCATTTTCTTTATGTGTCGGCCAACAATACTCGATCACGAAAAGTGGGTCATGCGGTTAAAATACAACCTGAGAGCAACTCTTTGCATTTGTGCTGTTTTATAATGCACATGACGAATACTTCACAGGGCATGTTTTGTAAGACACGTAGGGTGGCGTATCCTCCCCTATCGTGGCAGTTTTGGGTTTCATCAAGTGTAAAACGTTAGTTCAAAATAAAAGAAATACAGCAATTGTGTATTTGTGCGAAATTTCATTAAATGCGGGAGTTTGCTAATAAACTTTTGCAGACACACGTTGGCATGCAATATTAACAGTTTTAAAACGACTTCTTTTTTCCTTGTGATTTAGCATGTTTTTTACTAGGTAATTATAAAATTGTTCACAAATCCTCAAAGATACAATTTGTCCTGTTTTTTTGTGGCTTCGAAACTATGTGACACTTTGTGCTTCTACTTGATCAACCCATTGCAAAATTCAAGGAAAAAAAGTATTAAACATGTTTATGTTGTATTCAAAACACTGTAAGCAAATTTTATAACAAATTACAGTAATCTAACAAATCGGTACATAATACTGCTGTGTTTCGGTGTCTTTTCTTCTTTAAACACACCTACACTTCAAAGCCACACTGCAGATAGTGAATGAATAAGACATACAAACATTTCATTGAATTATTTGAAGGCTATCAAGTTAAAAAAATAGTGCAGCACAACATTGAGGTGCTAGACCATTTGCAGACCCCAAAATGCTCTCATTCGGTGCCCATTTCCATCCTGAGAACTTTTACCATCTTCAGTCGGCTAAAAACATACGGTTAGGAGCGTAACGAAAATAACAGAAACTACCTATCTGTGACGTTGCAATATAATAGTGTACTCGTCCGTCCAGGTGACAAGTAGGGCACAGTAACGATCGAAAATATCACGATTTGTCGTGAATTTCCTTTCAACACCGGTGCCTCGATTGTTTTTTTGTTCCATAGATTTCTTCTACATTGTTGTAAGATTAACTTCACGTGAAAATACTTGTATTGTAAATTTTAGGCCACTGTTCGGCGACGCGAACGATAACAAATTTTTTTTGTAAACATGAACCTCGGTACAATTCCCGGATGGAAATGTAGGCACCGAATGAGATTGCATTTCGGGGGATCGTGCAAAGGGTCTATTAGCATTTATGTTGGACTCCACAGTCACATTCTTACTCTTGATTTCACTCGCCATTATTGTGGGTACTTATTTCATACACCAAAAAAAACGCATTCATTAGTAACTCAAACTTTCAAACTGCATTAAATGGTAGATTCAGTATGCAGAACCACAACGATATAGTATGGTGTATAATATATTATATATGTATATACAGAGTGAAAATCAAAAAAAAATATGATGCATGAAAAAACCAAAAATTTGATCCGACCTGTTTACTCAACTGTTTACGCCATTGGTGTTTTCATGATCCTTGCATATTTTTGACTTTCTATGCTGAAGAAAATGACGTACTTTGGTGAATTAAGAATGAGGTAGGTATATGAAAAGATTTTCACGGCTGATCAGGATATAGTTGTCGCCATATTCAGACAAATAATGGAACCAGTGAAACCCATCTTAACTTTGTAAATCCCATTGTAATGGGGTAAAATGGATCATGGGCCGCGAAATCTTTCATATCTACCTCATTTCTTGCGCCAATTCCTTTCATTTTTTCACAGCATAGAAAGTCAAAAATATGCAGATCATGAAAACAACTTCGTCGCAGTTGAGTAAACAGGTGAGGGGCAAATTTTGTGTTTTTCATGCAAAATTTTTTTTTGATTCACTATTACAAATATATAATATATATATATATATATATATTATATTAGATAGATAGATGGATAGAGGAGGGATGCGATGGAGTAGCAATAGCACCACAGAACTATAGAGAATGCATTTTTTTGTAGATAATAGAAGCAAATTAAGATCGTGACGTACCTAAGGTGTAAATAAATTATTCTAGCTTTCGAGATTACTCCTCTTCTTCAGGATCAACATAGTAATGTACTGAGATTTGGCATAATTGATGGATGGCACCGACAAAATGGCCGTCACAGTTGGTGTTCTATTGCACTCGGCCTGCATACACATACAGCACTATACACACAAACCCACACACACACACACATATATAATATTTGATTATATTTCCAGAAAAGCTATTTCATATAGAGTGTGTCATGTTGACATCATTGCGTGGCAGGTATATGCACAAGGGTTGGTACTTTTAAAAAACTCACACATATTTCAGTTATAAGAATGCCGGTGGTTCACTCAAGCTCATCAATAGGACATATTCCCTTTCTTTTGTAGACATTGAGTCACATAAATGTCATCTATATAAAGTGCATGGTACAAGAGGTGGCCCCACAACAGGCCAAACATTCAAAGGAAAGTCAACGGAATTGCCGTTGCCACATGTGTGTCAAAAGATTTAAGTGGTTGTTAGAACCTCTGTTATTTTCAAATGGTGTTTTTACATTAATCTTCATAACTTATAGTCAAGTAAACAGAAATTGTATAATACATTAGACAATGCTGTAGTGTACAAAGGTGGTGGTTGGACTCATAAATATATTACCACAGGGAAACTGAAAGAAATCTATTGTTGCATATCTTTCAAAACAGAGATTTTTGGTTTTTTATCTGTTTGTTTTTAAGGCAATGTTAGACGCAACAGGATTAAAATCAGAAGGGTGGGCATGCTTGGGGAATGCTAACGCATGCGTATGCTTGAACCATTTTTTCCAAACTAATCATCCAGACCATAATACGGAAGTAGTCATTATTTACACCAGTGTGCGGTTATATCCAAAATATATTAACTTAGCTACAAAATTTATCATAGGACCACATACTATAATTAGGCAATGGTCCTTGTGATATAAAATCTAATTTTTAGGTAAGTTTGGGGGGTTGGGATCATGAAATGCCCCTTGAATTTCTGTGCTGTCAATTGCCAAAATTCGTTGAATCCAATATCAGTGCTTTTCTACTCATTTTTGCACAATAATTACATCCAAAATGGATTAATTCAAATAAGTGTCTACTCGATTTATGCATGGCCCACTGATTTTTCAACAAAGTAGCAGAGGGACTGTAGTGAAAGAGTGTGCGCTTCCGGATTAAATTGTGATTTTTTCACACAAGTACTTTACGTTGATTAATCCATTAAACTTGATGGAAGAACTGCCAACCCAACTATGGACCCCAGCTTGGTTTCAAGGTTATACAGGGGGTCAAAATTTTAAAAATGTTCCGATTGTGTTGAAAGTTACACATGGTGTTTGCTTGGTTACAATGATTCCAAAAAGGTATACCGTATTGCCCTAAAACGCCCCGGAGCGGTGCATTTTTCAAAAGTGGGGGCGTTCTATTACAGTCAAAAACGTGCGGAAAGTCAAAAATCCCCGCAAGAATCACCTTACCCAGTTTAAAAAAGGTGTTCAGTGCAGCGTCTGGGGTTTTCAACCGGGCTAGTAGAATAACAACGTGCGGTCCAATTTTTGATGTGCTGTGAAGCAGAAAGCATTGATGACAAAGCGATGATGATACAGATTACGACAGTTCCAGCCATTAAATCATGTATTGGGTAAGCTTACAATATTTTTCTTGAATTGTTTTATCAAAAAATCATAGGGGCGTTTTATAGAGCCAGGGGGCGTTTTTAGGAACAAACACGGTAGTGTGCACTATCTATGGCTTATAGTTTCTGAGTTATTGGGTAAAAAACTGTAAAATAATAAAGTCACATTTTTGGGTTGCACTCACATGAGGTGCTGACACTTAGTACTCCAACCTAAAGAATTACAACATAATAAGCTCACTTTGCACATCAATGTGTCAGTTGGGCTATAAATCAGGAATTCAATGTGACCATGACAAATGTCACAGTTGTATAGTTTGATTGCCCAGATCCAAATTGCTAAAAGTCCTTTCAGATATATACATGCTCATCATTATCATACGTGTAAATGATAGATTTTGACTCTAGGAAGGAGTTAATTTTACCATTTAAACATGATGTATAAGATGGCTCATATAGCGCTATTAGTAGTACTCATAGCATTGCCTCAAAATAATATTCAGTTTAACTTAACTGATTGCCTTTTCTTCTCCTCTGTCTAACTTCTTCTCATTGGCCCCCCAACCTCACCGAGGCCTTTTTCCCTCGTTGGCTTTCACCCACTCGCCAATGTTTACAACCTGGATACAGTGATTCTTGCGGTGGGACCCCATAGATCCGGTACATAAAGTTGCCTGCGGTCCTATCTTACTTTGAATTGCAACTAGCAATGGTCTCTTTGGAGCTGTGCAACGCTTATGATCTTTTGGACAAGATCTGAATGTTGCCATGTTCAGAGTGCCAATTGTTGGCAGCCACTTTATGTGGCCTAAGTGAAGGGACAGATGATTTTTAAGATATCAAATTTCCTCTCACTTTGCATTGCTGTCCACAGGCTTTGATTGTCTTCCTGGTAGCTTCCCAACATATCAAGAAATTTTCAGCCTAAAACAAAGCACATCTTAATTGAACAAATTAAAGCTGAGACCCTCTATTTGTTACTATATACATGCTTCATCGCCCACTCACAAATCACAGAGCACAGTTTTGAATCAGAGATGTAAAGTCACTGCGGTTTTGCCTAGAGTAACAAATCCTAGCATTTGGTCTTCTACAACCAATTAGGGGGTGCCCCGATCCATGGTCCAATTTTTCTTATGTTTTTCCACATAGCAGCATACCACCAAAATACATCTACTAAAATTTTTTTATTTTAAATCAGTATAGCTTGTGGCTAATAGAACAAAAATGTGTACTAAATGGTCTGTGTTAATTAATATGGTCTACCACATTTGTGACATTTTTTATTATAACATCAAAAGCAAACATTTCGTGGGCCATAAATTTTCTTTGGGTATGACAAAATGTGAACTTTTATGCAAATCTCGATTGTTCAGGGAACCTTTCCAGGAGACAATGTTGTCAATCCCACCTGCCATCTAGACAGCCATACACTCTAGATGGATCCCCTCATTTTTTTTTAAAGGTTAAATATCACAAACTAGAATATACTACTTACAGTTCATGTTTTATATACACACACAAGAGAATATACTGCTTACGTTAATGTTAAGCACTATCAGTGATTTGCTATTCATAAAAGTGAAAAAAAATCATATCTTTTGCATTTTTGTAAAAAAATACATGTATCCTACACCACCCCCTCCAATGAATACTGACCAGAATCACATAATAAGAAAAAAACCCGGATACTTAAGTCATACGGCAACTTACAACATGTAATCTAATGGTGAATCTTATCTTGAATGCCTGGTTTGTTTTCTAACTTTTCTGGCAATTCTTCAGTTGAATAAAGTAACTTGTGAGAATTTTACAGACTTATCCTTCACTTTTAATTTATTTCTGCAATTTCAAATATTTGACTTTTCTGATGAATCACTGATAGTCTTTAGGGAGGGGGTGTAGTTGAGCCATCGGGTAAGATGAGCCACCCCTCTAGAAAATGCGCGATTAGGACTTGCTAATACAGGTTTCTCAAGTGTAATATAGAATCACTTGCACTTACAATCAGTAAGATGTTACTAAAATGTGCATTTTTATTTTTGGCCCTTTTTTCTAACTTGCTGTAAAAAAATGATTTTTTGGTCAAAATTTGAATTGGGATTGGACATGTGAACATAACTTTTAGAAACTGATTGTCACTGTAGCACGTTTTAGTGAATGCATCTTGATTTTGACTAAAATGGTCCTTATGAAGTGGGCTAATTGAGCAACTGGGCTGGGTAAGTTGGAACAAGAAAAATGTAGTCGTGATTGTTCTCCAAAAAAATAGTATAATCACTACACAAATTATATATTAGACTAACTTTCACTATATCATTTTTTTTATTTTGGAAAAATACGTTGTACAGAAAAAGCTACTAACAAGGCACAATTCTATGACACACATATATTGTACACTTCTATGGATGGCTCCACTTTACTCATGACTGGCTCCACCTTACCCCATGCACCCTTGGGGTAAGTTTGAGCCAGTTACAAATATTGTGGGCATCTCCTGGGAAAAATATGCAAAATATTGGTAACAATTATGATACTTAATCCAAGTAAACAGCTATTTTCATTTGACACAGCATTGTGCTCCTACTATATTTCTTCTCAACGCGAATGAAAACAACGGGCTCAACTTTACCCCCCCCCCTCTAATCTTGCACACCTAATAATGTACTGCCTATGTTTAAATGTTAACGGGGAATGCCCGTTCCAAATTTTCACATTGATAGAATGCCTTCACGACCCAAAAAAATCCATATTTTTTAATGTTTCATATGCCAATAGCCCACCCAGCCTGTTTTGATGTGAGATCTAAAATGTTATTTTTGTAATTCCCATTATACTGTTTTTCAGAAATTTTATGGTCGACGCAAAGCAAACCTCCTTTCGCCCTCAGATTTCACAGGGTTAAAGGTGCGTGTTCCATCGTCGTTGGGACCCTCCTGACTTACCCGGAAGTTATCTAATCTGATATCAGATGAAGGCCCGTATTTTCTCATTGGTCGTCCTGAAATTTGAGCCCTCGAATCCATTTTCATTCCC
Source organism: Ophioderma brevispina (assembly GCA_023653785.1). NCBI lineage: Eukaryota > Metazoa > Echinodermata > Ophiuroidea > Amphilepidida > Ophiodermatidae > Ophioderma > Ophioderma brevispina. The sequence continues at coordinate 6,835 of JAMKCH010020428.1, read as the reverse complement.
AAGATATAAAACAAAAAACCGCCGTTTTGTGGTAACCACTTTTAATAGCACAGAGTGAAATAGGGCTTTGCAACATGCCATTATTGCGTTCTACCATCAAGTTTTTTTTCCCACGGTACTTGAGGGGGGGTTGGGGTGTATGTGCAAGTGCCAGGCTCTCTATCAAGTAGAGAACAAAAATACACTAAATCGGAAAAACCACATTTAAATTGAGAAAAAAATTAAATAGATGTATGCACTAGCTTTTTACTACCGGTCCCATTCTCCGATAAATAAGTGTTCACAAATCGTTGTAGTGTCGCTCACAGTCATGCACAAGTTTTTAAAGCTTGTTTGGCCTTTAAGAAGGAATTGTTTATGAATATATAATTATACTGAGGAGTTATGTTGTCAAAATGGGGAAAATTTTTGTTCCGGACTAGCTGTTGTAACCGGATGAGAAAGTGTCAAGCAATAGGGCTAAAGATGCATAATTCTTGCTTTCGCCATTTGTCGCCAGCCCAAATCCGTTCTTTTAAAATGTGTCTCTGCTCATTACACAAGAGCGGCAGATCACAGATTGCATTGCATTTCTATCAGCCTCTATTATGCCATAATTGTGTTTAAAACCTGGAATATGGGATTATTAAAGTTTCGCAAGAGTCTCTGAGAGCATGTCGCCAACATTGCAGACAGTACTTACAACAATTCGAAGGTATACAAAAATGCTAAAAATAACTGAATACCTATGTTCCAATAGTGATAAATCGAGAGATGTCAATGTTGGAGGGATAAAGGGTGGGAAAATAAAAGATGGGGCTAAAAGGTCCCCACCTTGCTTCGTAACAATTCCAGCCCTAGTAATGAAATCCCTCTTTACGTTCCTTACCGCGGACGATACGTTACCTCCCTTCCGCTACGCTCATGAAGATGGGTGTCATACATAAAGTCGAATGCCACACCATGCTTTAGTATGAAGGTAATACCGTAAGCGTATATAGACTAAGTCGGTGAGGACGTACTTTCATGCAACCAACAAGCACGACAAGAAAAGGCCCGAACAGATACGTTACGACAATACGTTACGTAAGTTTTAACGTTAGGTAATATACTAAAATCGGATATATTTTAAGATCATCTCATGCATTGTTCCGTCTTCTGAGAATATTAAAGTTTACCATTTTCAATTTTTTCAGGAATTCCTTAATGTTGATATTTCGTCATGTTGGAGACCAAACTTGAACACTTAACGTGAGAATGCCCTACCATGATCCCTTTCAAAATTAAATATACATGAATTGATTAACTTTCTGCTATAACTATGGTCCCCATCATGGTGTGCTGGTGGTCTAAATATTGTTTTCTCAATTAAAAAAAAAAACACCACCCGCCTTCACTTTAATACGCACTTTTGTTTTGAGTTCAGATGTATTAAAGAAATACATTATACATAAACACTATACCCATTTTTGTTGTGTTAAAAACAACGGACAGCAGTCCCAAATCAGTCGTCCGATTATGTGGTTAAGGATAAGTGTATGATCATATCCTATTGACCCAGGCACGTAGCCAGCCCTGTGGTTTCCGATCCGAGGGGCAATTGTTCACGGTAGGCTCAACAAATGTCCCGATCACAAGCAACAATTCCCCGTTTTGGGCATGGGCTGATTTAACATGAATAATCAGTGTTTTATTCCCGATTTCCCTCAATATTTTTTTTTCAGAGGGGGCTTCTGCCCCCCTTTTGCCCACCTCTACGCCACTGATGGTGACCCTTGTAATGACCTTTGACCTCATCCATACCCCACATAATGTATATGACATACCAGTATGAACTCCATCACACTGCAACTGAAAGGGACAAATTGGCACATTTGAAAAATGGTCAGTGCACCCCTCAAGATTGTGTCAAAATCAATGTGTTTTATACATTAGCCGCACCTTAAATGAATTAAGCCCAAATCGGTCCCCATTTACTGGTAACAAACAATTTTTATAGTAATGAGTCAGTAATTCAGCAGAGACAGAAATTGCATTTAACACAAGGAAACAACAACGCCGGGTTGATTCTACCCTGTTTAGCCGAATCTGTGACCTTAGTGTTTTTAAAATATCGAGTCAGCCTATGATATTAATTTAATAGAAAATTTTGTTGATGAAGTTTGCCAAACTTAAAAGTTAGCCCACAGATTACCTGGATGTCTTTTCGGCCGCTTTTAATGCCTCTATCTGTTGGTATTTATTTTTTTATGTGTAAACTATCTGTAAAATGCCTAGACTATCATTGCGAGAAATTGAAAGAAAATTCATATTTGGTGGAAATGTGTCATTGCCACTTTAAATGTTTAGCTTAAACCAAAGTGTATACAGATCATAACCATGTGACCCTAAGTGACCCTGAATGATCTTTGACCCTCATATGTTACCCAACATAAGACCCATTGTGTCATTGTATTTGCATAACAAATTATGAAACCAGCTCCATACTGCACTAAAAGCCTAGACAACATTTTAACCAAAAGTGTATACCCATAAGTTGACACACTCTTGACATAGAGCTCACGACACACAGACACGCTTTTCACAAATCACAAGGTCTTTCCATTTCATCAGACGACCTAAAAATGAGACTTCATTCGTATGCAGCAGAAAGGTAACCTATTTCATTTATGCACGCCCCTAATGTCCCCAAGGACCTATATTAACATACCCTTTTTAAGTAGTGTTGCTCCTGTTTGTTATTTATACCCTGAAAATTGTACATATTGCCTCGCTCAAATGCACGGTCACTGATAGTTCCAAGGGTTTGAGGTACGAAGCACCAAGGCAGCCATGCTGGGTAAAATGACCGGGGGTGGGGTTCTTGTATTTTGGCTGTGAATCCAATTTCGCGCTAAAAAACGTGGGACTAGCCTGCTATTGCGGGACACTGCTAGGGTGGAGCAAATTCACAATACTCTCTTATAGCCCTGCTAGGGGGCATCATTTCATTTAAGATTGTGACTGGTTCAGTGATAAATATAGGAAAATTAACCCCAATTCATAGCAAAATTGCCTTGAGTGTGTCATTTTTCTTTACAGTAACACAAGTGTTTTTTTTTCTTTGTCATCATTGGTTCCTTTAAAGATATATGTTTTTACCAATGAAAACAGGTTCTGCGATGGGTAATTTTTACTGCAAAATGGTCCCATTAGGGGTATATTTTCACTGAAAACTGGTATACTTTGTCCAAAAGCTGGCCGTCTTTGTCACTTCACTTTCAAACCCCTAGTAAAATGGAGCGTGGGTACCCAACAACCCTTAAGAACCCTTTCCCAGAAAATTACTTCCTTGTTTGTATGCCTAATAAGGTTTGAATATGGTATGGTGGAGACTTACTTGGTAGTGCAACTTTTTATTAATGTGATAATGTAATTAGTGTAAGGCCAATAAATAAATCTATTATTAATTTAGATCCTCACTAAATTGTTTGCTTGTTAACTGGTTAATAATCGTCCTCTCACACGAAACGTGCAATGTTCTAGGTGCTTCCGTAGAATAGTACCTTCCAAGCCGTAAAATAGTATTTAGCCTGTGATATTGCACATGTGTGTAACGGAGCGATGAGGTAACAATTTAAATATTACATAGTAGTTTGAGGCTCTGAAACTTGCTGTTGTCTAAAGGTAATGTGCATTGAGTAGTGCAGACAAAAGTTATGGAACTTTATTATGACGTATATAAAACAAGTGAAGTGAAGTGGGGGACAAAGCTGTCAATCCCTCACTCACTTTAATTGTAACATTTGATGCGCTGTTTCCATGTTTTAAATGAACATTATGCTTCATTAGAATGAGATTGTTAGTGAAATTTGACTTTAGCTGGATCAAGGGGGATGTGTCCCAATTTAAGTATAATCAAACATTCATCTTGATAGATGGGCCAAAACCCCCCTCTGTAAATGTTTGTGCTGATATTTCACCCTTTAATGTGAGAGCTAAAAACAATACAGGATTTTGTAATCCCCATAAATTAATATGTAAATTACTACTGGTTGACAAATTGTATTCAAAGCCATGGTGTGTGTTTGAACAAGACACACGCAACTAATGTAAACAGAGTCAAGCCGTGCATGTTCCTATACCTATAGGGGGTGAGCCCTGCATGTGGTTCGTATCACCTGGAGGTGGGGGGGAGGCTTTACTCAGGGCTACTCATGCTATGACTTTCTGAAATGTTGAGAGACATTCTAAGGAGTAGCTTAAAGCGATTGGGGGATTTTTTGAGGATACAAATTTCTATTCAAATTGCACTGGATCAGTTGTAGACGACCTACCGGCATTGAGAACGTTTTCAAAAAGTTTATTGGAACAAACAAGTACAAAAAAACTGCAAACATTGCTTGAACTTGTCTGCTATCATAATCGTCCCCCAATACAAACAACTTTAAACTTTAAACTTCTGGCGTGCACAACAGAGACTACAAATCATCGCATTACATAGAGCCGGCAATATTCGGCTTCTTCAACGTCAGGTGTGATATAATACAGTTGTACGCATTCCAAATATTAAAAAAACCAGGGTTCAAAAAAATTGTGGGTGCCCTTCTTATCCTAGCATGTCCCTATACTATTTTCAGTGATATAGAGGGCACAAAGATTATAGCAGGGGGTCAAACTTGAAAGAGGTCAAATTTTGTGTTTTATCTCAACGCTTATGCTTACGGGAGGTATAAGCTGAAAACTTTTATTGTAGGTCAAACATGGCGTACGACCGGGGGGCAATGGGGGGGCCACTTTCCCGCTCTGCTCGAAAAAGTGGGACGATAGGGGCAAAATGTGCATTTTTATCCCTCCTTTTCGGGGAATTCTGCCAATTTCAGGCCAAATTGGGCAAAATTAAAGTAAATCACGCAAATTTTCGCGCGCTACATGCGCATTTCATCTGAGTTCAAACTTAATTTCGGATCATTTGAAACGTGGATCATTTGTTGCCAAGGAAGATCCCTAAAGTGTATAATTCTTATTTGTGATTTGTAGCCGGCATCCAAAGTAATCTTTGGAATATCTCTATAATATATGACAATCTGGGTGGTCGTTGTGAGTAAGAAAAGAGTCGAGTTTGATTACCAGATCCCCACCTATTGTGGATCTGTATTGAACATTTTCGTTTGCACGAAAGACCTAAAGAGGGTTAGTAATTCTTATTTGTGATTTTCTACCGGCATCCAAATTTAATCTTTGGAATATTCTCTATATATATTAAAATCTGGAGTAGTCATTCGGATGTAAAGAAAAGGTATCGCACTTTGACTGCCAGATCCCCAACCCTTGCAAACGAAGCCAATGCGGAAAATGTCCCTAACATTTGGAAAGAAAACTTGGATCATTTGTGCCAAGAAGATCACTTAAAGAGGTTGTAATTTATGTTGTGCGTTTTAGGCCGGCATCCAAAACTGAATCTTGGAATATTCTCTATAATATATTACAATATGGTGTCAGTCGGATGTAAAGAAAGTCCGCCACTTTGACAAGCCAGATCCCCACCCCCTTGGGTTCTTTTGTTAGGAGGGCCAATCGGGAAAATGTTAAATTTGAAACATTTCGTGCCGAAAGCCACCAGACGTAAAGAGGGTTCGTGGTAAGTAAATTTCTTATTTGTGATTTTTAGCCGGCATCCAAATTTAATCTTTGGAATATTCTCACTAAATATATGACAATCTGGAGTCATTCGGATTGTAAAGAAATGTCGCACTTTGACTAGCCAGATCACACCCAATATGAAGCCCATCGGAAAATTAACATTTTGGATCAAATTCGTGCCAAGAAGATCCCTTAAAGAGGTAGTAATTCGTATTTGTGATTTTTAAGACGCTCCAAATTTAATCTTGGAATATTCTCTATAATCTATTCAATCTGGAGTCATTCGGATTGTAAGAAAAGGTCGTCGCAAATTTTGAATAGCCAGATCACCACCCAATATTGAAGCCATCGGAAAAAAATGTTAAACATTTTTTGGATCAATTTCGTGCCCAGAAGATCCATTTCTTAAAGAGGGGTAGTAATTCGTATTTGTGATTTTTAGCCGGCATCCAACTTTAATTGGGAATAGTCTCTATAATGATATTGCAATCTAGAGTAATTCGGATGTAAAGAAAAGGTCGCACTTGGACTAGCCAGATCACCAACCAATATGAAGCCATCGGAAAATGTTAACATTTTGGATCACATTTGTGCCAAGAACATCCCTTTAAAGAGGTAGTAATTCTTTTGTGATTTTTAGCCGGCATCCAAATTTAATCTTTGGAATATCTATATAAGATATTTACAATTGGAGTCATCGGATTTGTAAGAAAGGTCGCACTTTGGAATAGCCAGATCACCACCCAATATGAAGCCACAATCGGAAAATGTTAACATTTTGGATCAATTTCCCTGCGAAGAAGATCCCTTACAAGAGGTAGTAATTTCTTATTTGTGATTTTTAGCCGGCATCCAATGTATATCTTTGGACTATTCTCTATAATATATTACAATCTGGTTTTTCTTTGTGATGTAAAAGAAAAGGTCGCACTTTGATTAGCCAGATCCCCACTATTGTGGATCTGTATGAGGCCAAGCGAAAATTTTAAAAATTTGATGAAACATTTCGTCCGGGGATGTTCGTGCCGAAAGACCCGCTTATAAGAGGTAGTAATCTTATTTGTGATTTTTAGCCGGCATCCCAAAATTTAATCTTGAATATTTCTCTATAATAATTACAATATGGTTGTCTTTGTGAGTAAAGAAAAGGTTCGCACTTGACTAGCCAGATCCCTCCTATTGTGGGTCTGTATGAGGCCAATCGGAACACTGTTAAAATTTGGAAACATTTTCA